>JAUCBJ010000643.1:0-34671 GCA_032718475.1 Nemertoderma westbladi | reverse complement strand
TCGAGGTATCTTAAGCTGCTGGATGCTCTCGTCCTCGTCCCAGTTATAAGGTTCTACTTGGGTAGTAGCGAAGTTCTTTATAGCCACCATTTTTACTGACCTTATACTTTGTTCTCCTAATTTATCCTGGGGGGTGGACAACGCACCTACATAGTAATCTGCCGTTATGGTAGATTTCCAAACCTGCATAATTCCTGACATATTCAACTTAGTTCGGAATTTGGGTTGTCCAGCAAAGATGTCTTCGGCTAGTTCTTGATCGAGGAATGTTCCTGTGCTGCCGGAGTCAAGGAGGGCGTTCACTATGTAACTTTTGTTAGGACCGTGAACTCTTACCTGCACTACAGGAAATTATCTGATTCCTACGTTGGAAGTTGGAGGTTTCCAAGATGGTTGTCTGTCAAAGGTAGTTGGGGGAACTCATTGTCGGTGTCCTTTTCATACGTAAGTGCTCGATACACTGCGGTATTTATTAGGTAACAGGATTCGTTGGCGTCGGAGAATTCGTCCGTATAGAATCCTTCCATCTCAGATTCTTGATCAGTGTCATTTACATCACTGAATTGGACATGTAGTTCGGGCTCACTTACCTGACTCGGGTTGTTTCGTTCGAATTCACTGTGTAACAAGATGTGATGTTTCGCACCGCACTTTGCACACTTTACGTCGGAGTAACAGGTTCGCCGTTGGTGTCCTTGTCTGAGGCAATTATAGCATAACCGCTTATCCCACATGACTTCACGTCTGTCTACCAGGGATTTCTTTAGGAATTCAGCACACACATTCAAACGGTGGGGCCCGTCGCACAGCGCACATTTTGGTTTGATGTTACTCACTTTGCCTTGGGTAACGTTATGCACTCTCGCTCTTTCTTCGGGCTTTCTTCCGTGAATTCTCTTAGGAGACGTAGGAGGAGTTGTTGTTACCTGTTCTCTCCTGTCACTGGTTCAAGACTTATATTTACTTACGTCTTTATAGGTCTTGTTGTCATAGTAAGATTTTGCTGTGTCTTTCCCGCTGTCCTCTTCTTGAGAAGCTTGGCTTTCGCCGTCGTCAGTATAACACACTGGTGTTACCCTTCTCCTAGAAACGGGTTTCTCACTTACCTTATTTTCCGATGTTTTCTCTCTGGACTGCTTTATGAGTTGTAATTTTACTTCACTATCTAAGAAGGACATGAGATCAGCCATGGTAGGGCCTCGTCGTTGCTGCTCATTCATATACAACACCTTCTTGTCCCAGCGTGTACATACTCCACCCTTTGGTAAAGTAGAGACTACGGCTCCAATAACCATGGAACTCTGATATTCATGAGACTTACCTAACCAATCCAATTGTCTACAGATCTCCTGAATCTCATCGGAAAACTCTATAATCCCGCTACTAAGGAACTTTCGGGGGGCTACTAATTTTGCATACAAATACTTAGCTATGTTATCCTTGTTACCATACCTGATGTTTAATGTATCCCAAACTTGTCTTAATCCATCTGGATGTCCAATAAACTTTAACGCCATTAACTTGGGAGGTCCTTCCAAGCACTTGATGAGGAATCTAAGTTTCTCTCTGTTAGATAGTACAGAGTTCTGTATGCTATCTTTGTAATATTCATTAAAAGGTAACCATTTCATCTCATCTCCATTGAATTTGACGATTTCTCCCACTTTGACCGCTTGGCGGGCTTCTGTTCTAGCCATCTGACGCGTAAAGCTTTCTTGGGCCATCGTGTTATTTAATATCGAATTATCGGTATATAAATTTCTCGGATTATGATCAGGTCTATATGGAATATTATTATCAACAGGTTTATAATTACCCTGAATAGGGTTTACTATAGGAGTTTCTACTTCACTAGCAGTATAGATGCGTGTAGGCTCCACACCTTGCGCATGAAATACTTCAGACCTAACGGGTTGACACATTGTTACAGGGGGTGGTGTTATACCCCTTTGTATGTTCACTAATTTATCGCGTTCTAATGCGATACTTTGCTGCACCTTTTGCAACTCTAACCTACTTTCCCTTACTGTTCCCTTGAGCTGCTGAACAGTCTCTACCATTTCCCGGACTTGCTGAGAGGAGCACAAACAGTGTTCCCTCAGCTGCTCGAGCAGGAGACCCATCTCCCGTCGTCCCTCAGCTACCCACTCAACCGCCGAAGCGGGAGTCGCCAACGTAGTAGCGGGTGAGCGAGAGACGACGGGCGATAAATTCTTGATATCTCGCTCGGCGTCCAGGACGGGTTCGGACTCGGGAACAGTCCTACTGGGCACAGGTAGTTTAGTACTGTACAAAGGGAATTTATAGGCAGGTTCTGGGAGTACAGGTGTCTCTATCTTTCTTTCCGCTTCTACTGTTGCCATTGCCTCTGCCGCCTTTCTTTCTGCTTCTGCTGTTGCCATTGCCTCTGCCGCCTTTCTTTCCGCTTCTGCTGTTGCCATTGCCTCTGCCGCCTTTCTTTCCGCTTCTGCTGTTGCCATTGCCTCTGCCACCTTCCTTTCAAGACACTGTCCAAGTCTAAGACTCATTCTAACACCTTCCAAAAGACTATCTGACAGTGCCCGTTTTGTGTCAGACATTTTTGTTTGTACAGTTGAATGCCTACTGCTATATTACAGTTAAAGCAAGTCTAGTAATTCAGTATCACTGTTAGCCTAATAATTAATTACCGATACTGCTACTCAGTGTAGCGTGATATATATATAATATATTAGAATACCGGTATGCTTATAGTATATATATAAGTATTATTACAGACTAGATTTGTCACAGAGTACCGGTATATAATTTTAGCACAAATGTCTATAAAATAAATATAATAAGCCTATTGTAAATACCGGTATGTCAATTATTTTAGAATAATTGAATTTCTGAATTTTAAGGGTTACTTAGTTACTTTACTTTACTTTATTACCGTTATTTAAGCAGTAGTCCAACTGATATAAAGACCTAAGTGTTGTATGATAGGCCTACTATTTTATTAATAGATTTGGATTGATTTATGTTATATATACCCGTATGAGGGGTTTTTTGTTACAATATTGAAATAGATGTTATTATTTCTGGGAAGGAGTCACTACACCGAAGCTGTATGCTCTCAGTGAAGTGCTACTTATTGGACACTAAAACAAATAATTCTACTTCCTACGTTACTTATCTACGAATTACTTACGATACGGGTGAGATTAAATCTCTAAATAAACACAAAAAATTACAAAAAACACAAATACGAATTTTTAGGGTAATTTTACAAGGAACTACAAACCAGTCTAACAGAGTGTTAGATTTTCTGGTTATTACATCGGACAGGATACTACGGTATTTGAAAATAATAAGTAGTAGTAAATACACTGTGTTGTCCAGATAGGAAAATACCACCGTCTGACGACCTATAGCCGTATCGCTATAGGTACTACGTTATGTATCACGGAGTGTCCCTACCTAGAAGTTAATTACCGCGGTCTACCAGAACCAACGTGCCTATTAACCACTTTACAACACAAATATACTGCCTACACACTAATTACCTTTGGAAAGCACTGTACACTAAACCCTAAATTAGGTACAAGTACGGGTACAACAAATAATCAGTAGTTAAAAATACTTGAACAGCTAAAAGAACCACAGCATCTGCTGGAGTGACCGGTGCACAAAATCACCAGTCTTTACCTACGCCAAGCAGCCCGTGTAGTACCGGGGTTAATTTAACTATAACGGTATGTGTAACAAGCACAATTACTGTAGGAATAAACTTAGGGATATGAATGTTGCGAATAATCGCATAAACTCTGAATAATAAATATTACGCTACCCGTACAAACTACTCAAACAAATTACAAACCAAACGCTGGCAGACTACCATCAAGCCTAAATAAACTACAGTATGTGCAGATTCCAAAATGGTTAGTTAGTATGCGTTCTAACACGGTAGTACGACTTATTCTTTAGGAGGGGGTTGACCTTACAACTCAAGATGCCCCAACTTACTAACGGGCACTTTATCGGACAGTCTCTACACACGCCGCAATCTCCCCAGACCCAACAACAGCCAGACAACAATCCAGCCTACAAAATATCTGAGTAATAACTATTACGGTACCTGAACAGACCACACAAACAAACACAGGCTAAAACGCTGGCAGACTACTATCAAGCCTAAATAAACTACAGTATATGCAGATTCCAAAATGGTTAGTTAGTATGCGTTCTAACACGGTAGTACGACTTATTCTTTAAGAGGGGGTTGACCTTACAACTCAAGATGCCCCTACTTACTAACTGGCACTTTATCGGACAGACTCTACACATACTGCAATCCGTTCAGACTTAACAACAGTCAAACAACTATCCAGCCTACAAATTATCTGTACAATCTGGGCAGGCTTACACGGCCTTCTACTCAATATTAACTTACAGGCAAATAAAACTGACAGAAATAAGTAAACTATACAAAGGAATGAGGGGTGATCAATCCCTAATCCCCTAGCAGCCTACAATATACAATATCACAATCGAAATAGTACTGCTGTACCTGTACTGTTGTAAGTACCGGTCCGGGTGATCAGGCAGTCAGGCCTACTGGTCACCAGTCGACCGGTACTTTCGACAACTCGATTGCTTACGCCGCAATCAGAAGTTTAACAAACTGTTATTGTTCTTACCAGAACAATATTAAACTGTATTTATTGCCTACACTGCAATCAAGAATTTTACAAACTGTTTTTGTTCGCGCTTTTAAGACCTTTGGCAGTTTAACCCGCCAAATCTATATGTCTTCTAGGTTATAAATCTACTCCAGCCTATGACAAGTATTGAACACCTATAATAATTCTAACATTAGCCAAAGCCAGTCTGTGCGCGACCATTCACCCGCTGGATATACCCGGGAGACTGGATTTGGATGCTTTAATTTGATTGCGGTGCAGGCCTACCGTACTATTCGATTGATCGTTAATATATAATCTCTGACGAATATTATTCACTTTCGGGAAATATTAGCAGTTCCTTTAGGACGTGGCGCTCTATCTATTTAAACAGAGCTATGACTTACACTATACACAACAGTATGTCTTATAGATCACCAAAGTGCATTCTTTAGGAAATGCTTTGTTACTCGGTCAAGCACACATAGACTATTGCACACAACTGCACACTGAATTGCCGACATTCACTGATTTTAATCATATATAAAGAGAATAACAACCGACATTTGTAGGGCCTATTAAGTAGCATTGAACTCACTACAAACCACGATAATGTATGTCGCAAATTGTTATATGTAACCGGTCTCTCTAACCTTAGTGTATCAAGAAGATTGGGTTTTCGGATCGTTATCAATATTCTTCCCAATAATAATAAGTAAACGAACGATACAATTAACAACACAGTAAATAGCAGTAAATAATGCGGCGAAAAGCAGTTTACGTCAGGGTGCTTAATCAGATGCCGAGTTGACCAAGGTACCGCCGAGATAACAGTTTGATGATCTTATAATTAAAGACGCTCTAATGTCAGAAAACATTCCCCGGCCGGTGTTCTTAGGCGTGGGGGAAACGTCAGTACTGAATCATGGGATTCTGCTGTACAGTTTTTACACAAAGGGAAAATCTCTGATTGGTCGAACTGACGTGGACACAGCTGATAGATGTCGTCATTTGAGCTGAGCAGAACAAAGAACCAAGGCTCCGTGCAGAGGCTCCACGTGTACAGCTCAGCTATTAGCTGTCGTCTTAGTAACTACACTGTTCCAAGAGTATTTCGGCTTTTGCGTCATGGAATTGCGGATTATGTCCGCTAAAGTACACATACAGAAGAAATTATTTTTATGTCCTCTAAAACACCAGTACAGTAAGGACACGGCCCTTTTATGCCTGGTAAACCAACTACAGAGTACTACACGGGGAAAATAACCGGCTAATTACGCAAAAGCCTTTACAGTTTTCCTAATTTAGAATCATCCCGTCTGTTCTATCTTCTACTGTATGTAAAACTACAGTATATCTCGAAAGCAAAGGTAGAATCTCAATAAATATTATCAGAATGTGAAGTGATGTCTGCACTTCAATATATACTGTGATCTGAAACAGTTTGTGGAAATGGTGAAAATGGTTTTCGCGCTGCATTTGGGATACTGAAACAATCTGTTGAAACTGTTCATATGCATTCGTGCAGCATGTGGGATTATTGGGCGATACTGAAATAAGGCCAAAACCAACCTTCTAGTGCTTGCGCACTAGAGGGTTGCTTACTCCTCAGTCTCTACTTCTCATTTTATCACAGGACCAACTGTGAGGACAAAGTAGCAGTATCTTTTTGGGTTTTTGGCTCAACCAGCCATACGGTAGTGCTTGCGCGCTTTACCTGCTGGCTCATCGGTGCGACCTCAGTCATACTGTTGAGTCGTAGGACAAAGTACAGTATAGCATCTAAAAAAGGTACCACCCCCGTTTGGACATACAGTAGAAAGTAACCTGGTGTTCTGCACTATTGCCAAGTTTCCAATACGTCAAGCCGCACCAAGTATTTTACGACCCATTACGACTTTCTTTCTGTCATTTTTTGTCCTTTGTCCTATTTGATAGACCTAATTTTTTGTATTATTTTGGATTGTATTTTGTGTATTATTTTTCGAGTTTACGAGGAATACTTTGGTTCCTAACGGACACAAGACATTAATAACATCTGGAAAATAGAAATCACTGTGTTTTTGAACTACAGTATCTTGGAAAGGTTGTAGAAGTCCGTAAAATAAAAGTCGTTCTATTCTACAGTGTTTTACGCGAGCTACAGTATTGAGTCAGTCATCTCCACCGAGAAACCAAAACAATAAACGAAGTGAATTAGCACTTGGAAATAACCTTGAGATACATACAAAAGCCGTTTAGGAGCTTGCCGTGCTGAAGGCACGATAAATCATTTAGAGAAACTGTTCAGGTGCCTTCGTGCAGCATGTGGGATACTGAAACAATCTGTTGAAACTGTTCAGGTGCCTTCGTGCAGCATGTGGGATACTGAAACAATCTGTTGATACTCTTTAGGTGCCTTTGTTCGCGCTTTTAGACCTTTAACAGTTTAACCTGGTAATTTATGTGTCTTATGATGTCTGACAGCCCGTACAAAATATGGCCATAGTAGAAGCCATTCTAGCGCGGCGTATGACCCACCGTGTGTCGGAGACTGAATTCTATGGCAGAGAAAGGGGTGGGCTACTTTGTATTATTCGATTGATCTCTACTATATTATCTCCAAAAACTATGTTTATTTTCAGGGCAATACCAACACCAACAGTTCCTCTAGATGCTGCGCTTTAAATACCACACAGAGTTATGACGTATACTAATTACAACGAATGGTCATTAGATAACGCAAATGTTTACATTCTTTAGGAATGTATTATTAATCGTTCACACTCCCGTTACTGACAATAGTACTGAAATACGCTAATTTGACGACTGTCACCAATTTTACTCACATATAAGGATAAATTTAGCTCACGTACGTTGGGGGTTATGAAATAGCATAAATTCATACAGACCACTGTAATTTGAGCCAATCAATTGTTACTAATGTTCCCTTCTGCTTACCTCAATAATCAAGAAAGTCAGGGTAATTATCGATTATTCATAAGTATTCTCCAAATATAAGCATCAATTAACTCACTGACTTCGTGCAGCAATGTGGGATACTGAAACAATCTGTTGAAACTGTTCAGGTGCCTTCGTGCAGCATGTGTGATACTGAAACAATGTTGATACTGTTCAGGTTCCTTCGTGCAGCATGTGGGATACTGAAACAATCTGTTGAAACTGTTCGAAGGTGCCTTCGTGCATCATGTGGGATACTGAAACAATCTGTTTAATCTGTGCAGGTGCCTTCGTGCAGCATGTGGGATACTGAAACAATCTGTTGAAACTGAAATTATTTTAGGTTCGGTTTCAAATCCTGGATAACTGCAAGTGCAACTGGATTCCCCTTCCATGTGGTCATCTACAGTATCAAGGGAAACAGGACAAGTCAGATTCGCTATTGGGTTACAAAGTGGTCATGGGTGGTATTGAATTTATAGACAAACCAGAGGAATATCACATATTCTTTGACAACTTTTTTACCAGTTACAATTTACTGATCTCCTTGAACCAACGCGGATTTGGTGCTACGGGGACTGTTCGTGTCAATCGCACTGAGAACTGCCCACTTACACCAGTAGAGCAAATGAAGAAAACGAACGTGGAAGTTACGATTTCCGTTCTAGTGGAAAGATTTATTTCACACGTTGGCACGATAACGCGATTGTAACTATAGGTAGCAACAAACTGGGTGTTCATCCCGTTGGTACTGTAAAAAGATGGATAAAGGGGGCGAAGGGTGTCCAGGGGGGTAAAGCGGATGTCACCCAACCTTATGTCATAAATATCTATAATAGGTACATGGGTGGGGTCGATTTTCTAGATCGAGCATTAGGTGCCATGTGCCTCTCCATGGCGCATGTTTTGATGCATTTCATGGTTTTGATTAATAATAGGAAAGGCCTGAATATTAACTTATGACATTACATTATGTAATTGATTAATATAATTACTTAATTAATTTGTTAAATTAGTTAATGTAAATTAGTTAATTAATTAATACCATTAGTTAATTAATATAATTAATGAATTGCATATGTATTTCCCGTATTATTATGGTAATATAATAATATTATAGTTGGAATATAATACTGTATATACCATGTTTTTCCATGCAGTGCCCACGGACAGCATTTGCGGTCCCCACTTTAATTCTAGAATGGCTTATCATTTCGAACTATTGGTTGTAATATATCTTAATTATGCCATTTTGGGGTAATATCCCAAATGAGACTGTTTGGAACAGGTTTTTCCTAGGCTTGGGCCTTCCTGGGTTAATAACTTCATAGCACTTATTAGTTATTAAATCAATGTGATTTGCAAAATATAACTTACTATCAACTTCTACTCCTAAATCACGGAAAGATGACACATTTTCAAGTGCATAGTTCAGGTTCCTTCGTGCAGCATGTGGGATACTGAAACAATCTGTTGAAACTGATCAAGTGCCTTCCCAGTGAAAAGAGCGCAAGCGTGCAACGCAGGCGTATCTGATGTGATTCCCAAGCATTATGGCCGACCCTTTACGCAAGCGACCTACTTGAGTTATGTCGCATAAATATCGCAACAGCTTGCGTTCAATCGCATAAAACTCACATGCATAAAAATACGCATAAATAAGCATAAAATATGCTGGTTGTGATTTCTTTGTAATACTGTACATATTGAGACCTTGTGACTGAAAATATGATACTGTAGTTGATTATTCCACTACTGTTTGATACTATGGGCTTCCATATCATCTGCCTACTGTCCTTTCCTTACAAGTATCGACAAGTACCTCTGTATTTAATCGTGATTCTTTAGAATAATAGGCTAAGTTATCTCGTTGAGGTGTTGACATGATAGATTAATATTTCAGTATCAATACTATCGTCATAAGGTAAGTCTTAATATTTTTTTACAAATTGGGTTGCCTCAACACCTAAACATACAGTATATTACTTTTAAATCACAGATTTCCTGTTAAGGGGGGGGGGGGGGGGGGGGGGTAGCACCCCTAAATTGAACCTCACATTTTTATGTCTCTGGACCATAAAATTGGTTGAAAATTATTTTTTATGCTACTAAACATCGTCTGGACTGTGTGAGAATACCCAAACCAAATATTTTTAAAATTGGCCCCAAAATGGCTCCGTAATGGCCAAAAGTGCCTTTTTGCGCCAAGGGCTATTTCTCCACCAATAATTGTTGAAATTTGCCCAAATTTGGAATATAGGTTTAGAACAACCCTGCATCCAATTCTTCCGAACAAATTTTACCTCAAATGCTCTGGAGCCTTTTTTAGAACAAAAAGGCCCCAAAAAAGGGCCTTTTTAAGCCTTTTTGATATGCTCCAGGGCATTTCCAACCTAATTTGTTCAGAAGTATTGAGAAGGGTAATCTTAACAAGTGTACCAAAATTCAACTAATTTCAGTGAAAATTGGCGGAGAAATAGCCTTTTTCATGAAAAAACGTCATTCTGAGATATGGGTGTTTAAAGTTCAAGGAACAATTCAAAACCTCTGCGCTCCTTTGCGGTTGGGGTGTTGTTCATCTCTTATTTGAATTATTCTGTTATCGGCGGTTGGTTAAATTACTTAATTACCCATTTTGGGATAGAATTGCTCAATTTTAATCTGGATCTGATAAATGAGCCTCGTGCTGCGTGAAGGGCCCACGAACGTTTATATATGCATGTTTGTACAGTATATTCGTTTATGTTACCCTCATTGAGATATTTAGAACAACTAAAGTAATTATGTAATCTTATGTAGAAATTAGATGATGGGTTAGAAACCTCGAAGTAAAACTTTAATATTCAATAATATTTATCCACCTTCTAACATTATTATTGTTATTCATCCAATCATATAATTAAAGCCGTTTTCACCGATTCCCATTACCTAATTGCCCCGATAGGGGGCGTCTCTTTAGTTATATTAATATTAAATATTTCCAATTACAACAAATTATACAGTACGTCCGGTTACCGAAAATATAATCGAAAATCTCTTGCAGTTCCTAAAGCTGGGGACTGCTCAGTTTCCTAGCCACAGACACCCCAACCTTAAATAGGCTACTGTATACCATAGACAAAACAATAACACTGCAATCAATGACTTAGCAAACATCGGTGTGTAGGCCTACTGTATCATTATCAACGCTGTTGGTTGGGAGGGGAAATTGTTAATCTTACAGCGAGACAGGGGGCCTAATGACACAAATAATGGCTCTCCTTACTTCTTCGTTTGCTGTACTTGCCTTTACTCATATTGGTATTATGTATGTACATTATCTCCTTAAAATAAATAGTTTATGTCAAATACAGTATAATAAGCCTTCGTAATGTAGGCGTAGGCCTAATGTTTCAAGTTTAGAATATAATTATTTGGGTAATTTCGATATTTACTATATCTTTCAATTTTCTAGCTATTTACAGGAGAAGGTCTGTGGCTCGCCAAGCAGTCCACCCAACAGTGGAACTTCCATTAATACAATATGTAAGGTCTGTTTTATATAAAAAAAAAACAAAGCAAAATTAAAGAAACATTGAACTTCAATATCAAGCGAACAAATAAATCAACCATAATTAAATGATATCAATAAATGTTCAGCTTTTCTTACTTTTAATCAATTCAATGCTAATTTAGGACTATCAAATTATACTATGTGGATTTCAGTTTTGTATATTTTCTTATCATCTACCGCGGTCTGTTCCTCGTCTATTGACTCTGCCGTTCCTCCCCAGTTTAATCGGAACATCCGATGATGCCATCTCACATACGGATCGTATAAGGCCTTGACGAATATAAATGGGCCGGTCAGCTCCCTGAGCAACCAAGCAACAACAAAATGAGACAACGGAAATGATAGCGATTCGCCCTAAAATCATAAATAATAAATGCATAGGCCTACTACTGTACTGTACCGAACTGCTATTATTCAAGAGTGCGGGACACATTCAATTAAATATTTCTAATCTCGAATGGTGCATTCATACAGTAATGTCATTACACGAAGTGGGGCCTTCGCGCAGCACGTGACTTAAATTTAATTTAAGTACTAATTCGAAAGTATTACTGTATTAGCAAATTTTAAGCAGATTTCGCCTAATCACTTTTTACCTCTTTCATTTCTATTCAGACATTTCTGACTCTAGCGGTATAGTGAGAACTGAAGATGGATTAGGGTCTCCAGCCCCACAAAGACACAGCCTATGGATGAATAGTACATACGTACATCGGCCAAGTTTCATCTTGAATAACGGATAACGAAATGAGAGACGGATCTCACTTTCAGAAATTTCGTCGTATAGCGGCAGACCGATTAAATCTCCCCCCCCCCCACAAAGACGCAGCATGTGGTCCAGAATATATGGCAAGATTCAGCTTAAACTGATTAAAATCAATGAGACGGGGGAATCTATTCACTTTCAGGCATAAAGTAGTCCTATAGCGGGTGACTGTTGAACTGATTTTCAACAAAACAAATTTTCAACTTGGCAGCTTTAAATTCGACAAAGTTATAAGCATGTCAATATCATAACGACGACAACGATTTCACTTTCAGACATTTGGCCCTCTAGCGGCAGACTGGAGAACTGCAGATGGATTCGCCTCCTTTGAAAGTCACAGCTAATGGTCTAATACATATCTGCCAAGTTTCAGCTTAAACGGATTAAAAGCAAAGAAATGGGAGGGCATTTAATGTTTAGACATGTGGCCCTCTAGCGGGAGACCATTGCACTGATGGTGTCTGAAAGTCTCTCAAAAATCTCAACTTTAGCTCATATTGATACCTACAAATTTTCAACTTGGCAGCTTTAAATCCGACAAAGTTATAAGCATGTCAATATCATAACGACGACAACGATTTCACTTTCAGACATTTGGCCCTCTAGCGGCAGACTGGAGAACTGCAGATGGATTCGCCTCCTTTGAAAGTCACAGCTAATGGTCTAATACATATCTGCCAAGTTTCAGCTTAAACGGATTAAAAGCAAAGAAATGGGAGGGCATTTAATGTTTAGACATGTGGCCCTCTAGCGGGAGACCATTGCACTGATGGTGTCTGAAAGTCTCTCAAAAATCTCAACTTTAGCTCATATTGATACCTACAAATTTTCAACTTGGCAGCTTTAAATCCGACAAAGTTATTAGCATGTCAAAATCGTAACGACGACAACGATTTCACTTTCAGACCTTTGGCCCTCTAGCGGCAGACTGGAGAACTAAATTGACCCACCCCCTAACAGTGTCAATTCGCTAAGGCTCCGCCAACTTCGTGGCTCGCCCCACAAGTCAGAAGTTAAAATATATTATGAAGCGAGTTGTATAACTTTAAAGGTTTCTATGGTAACTTACCTCAACTAAACATATTCTTATGTAATCCAACATCATCCACGCGATTAAGTGAAGAACAAAGAATAACAAAGGCGATACTCCTAACATACAATAGAGGGCTAAAGATACATAGATACCTAAGGGTGCAGTTTCGGATAGGGGTTCCGCTAGTATCAGAATAGGTAACATTGATAGACGAAGTTTCGCCCACCTGAAACAAATATTATTATATTGCACTTATATACGAAATATATTATTATTATTTTATTAAATAATTTAAACAGATCCAACTCTATAGAAAATGGAGCGGAAAAAATGAATTCGCCACCACAAATAATAATTATTATTTGTTTAGAAACTTGACTTTAGTTCCTACACCTAAGTAATGTTTTAATCAATGTTAATTACCTTCGAGTGTAAATAAAGTTAACAAAACAAAAAAATTATTATAAATTATTAAAAATAATACAGAATGTTATTTAGATTACATAGGGAAGTCGAATCACTTGTCACACGACTCTCTCCCCTTTCACTGTATTGTTATGCAGTCATTGTAAAAGACCATTGCCACATCTCCTTGGACATGGCATGACTTATGGTCTACAGTAAATCATGATAGACTCTCACGTATTGATACTACGTACAATAGTTCAGTTATCGGCATGCTGTATTGCTGCTGCATTATTTATATGTTACATAAATATTAAGAATGCTGTGCCGGCTTGTCGACAAAATTGCGCCGCCGCAACTTCCACTGTATCACCCATGACATTTGCTGGATCATCCGCATCTTCAAGGCCAGTGTCCTTTAAGAGGCGTCTCAAGAAAGTCATTGGCTGTCCCCCATGCATATTCGCAGCATGAGGCCGCCAAAGCACACGATTATGCACTGGCTGGTCCTTACAGCGAAAGCATAATGTCCTACAAAGCAAAGGCGGTTCCGTTCAAGTGTCAAGCTAGGGGAGACTAATGGAACACCTCCAATGTTGTAAAGAGTCTGACTGGAGATATGTTCATTGTACCTGACCCAATGAACCCTGCGCAACATTCTTGTGAAAGTGCCGTCCAGAGATTTGGTATACTCTGAGGTTAGAGCCCAGCATGGACTCCCATATAAGAGTACTGGTACTACTGCTGCCATAAATAATCGAACCTTAAGGTTCCGTTTTATTCTATGGGACCTCCAAATCATGGACCGACTAGTTAACGCTGCCCATGAAGTCCCATTACGTAGTTATCTAATTTAACTAGTACTGTAAAGTATTGTTCTAGGGATGTTACTATCCCGCAGACAGCATCCTATTATACATTACGTCGTTATGTACCAAGTTCGATTAAGACTTAGCCTATGTAATTGAGTCCTCACACATGGCGCAGTGTGTATGAAACTCTGACCAACGAATACATACATACCTCTCCATTCGATTGCAAAACAATCCGAAAGAATATCGTCCGGAATTCTGGAGCGCCGGCCGGCCACTCATTCGGACAGTCAGACCCCTAAAATACAAATAATCAAATAAGAAATTAGATTTATTAATTATTAGTATATATGCGGTACACGTGTTCGTAGGCCTATCGACTTATAACTACATGGACTTGCATTCAAATGTATTGGGGAGCTCGAAGAGGCGTGAGTCGGCTTTTGCAATGTCATGGAATATAGTCTAATCGGTTTATCCTAAAAACTACTGTAATATTTCAAATTAATTATTTTTATTTAAAATCCAGTGTCATTCAATAACTCTACCTCTACTGCTGATCAAATTATCCGAGGCACCCTGTGGTCGTCTTATTGTTGAAATCTAGCCTTGAGTGAGGGAGGAGGGAGGGGGGGGGGGGGGGGGGCAGAAGGGGTTGGTGAAAGATGGAAAGAGGGGTGGGTGGTGGTGG
Source organism: Nemertoderma westbladi (assembly GCA_032718475.1). Taxonomy (NCBI): domain Eukaryota; kingdom Metazoa; phylum Xenacoelomorpha; order Nemertodermatida; family Nemertodermatidae; genus Nemertoderma; species Nemertoderma westbladi. The sequence continues at coordinate 19,828 of JAUCBJ010000643.1, read as the reverse complement.
TGTGCTGTGTATCACATTAATAAATGCAATATGCCTACTGTATTGTACAACAGAACTGTACTGTTCCATTGTACTGTTTACTGGAGTTTTAAGTTTAAATTATACGAACATATCACAAATTTGTCTAGCTAGTTGATAATCTTCTCCGACATATTTGGCGAAGGATGATAAACCGCCCATCCGTTCTAGAACCGACTTCCGAAGGAGTAAGGATTGTCCGGTTACGCAAGGTATACCTAGTGATGCGGATGCGACATATGTTCGGGCGTGAAAACCTGAAAAAAATTAATTACAGTAAGAAAATTTATAGGTTGTTGGTTTGGTGTGCTGTAAGTAAAGCTGCATGTCCCTGCAAATATTTTAGGTTTACTACGCTTATCTAACGTTAGACTTACTGTAAGTCTGTTTTAGGCTTGAAAAAGTTATGAAATAACTTAGAACAAACGTTTTCTATAGTCTTATAATTGAAACGTGTGGCATTGGTTAAATACTGTATAATCATGTACCTAAATCAATAGAACACGAATATTTAACTGACGTTAAATTTTAACGTCGGTTTTTAACAAAGCGTCTGGCAGAAGTTAAATATTACCACATCATTTTATAGAATATCACAAAATATATACAGTACAGTAGGCCTATAGATTGAAGCAAAATTTTCTGATGATAATATTTATTAAACCAAGTCCCGGAATATAGTGTCGTACGTAATTCAGTGACATGTAGACCCCACAGATTTTTGCATTCGGCATGTATTTCCATACATTATGTATATTCAATAATGACAAAACAGCAGATAACCAATAGGCCTACTCTTGTATTATTTCGATAAAATACTGTAACTTACCAAAACTTACCCAGACTTACCTCCAAAGTAAATTTGTTCAATAATGGAATGAAAACCAGGCCGGGACTGGCAGTACGGCATCTGGTGAACCAAACCAACACCGGGTTGCATGTGACCTACAAGCTCGCGAAGCGTGTCCTTGGAAACTGTCAATGAAACATAACAACAATTTGTCGACTTTATTTAAACATCTTCACAACTGACAAGTGACTCTGTCAATCACTATTGCTCACTATTAATAGTAATTGACACTATTCAATACTTTATGAGATTCGATTAATATCTTCAACGTTTTAAAAATGGAACTGAATGTTGACATCGTATACGCCGGCTAAAACGTTATTAATTATCTGAAAAATTGTTCATTCGAGTTCTTTTTAAGAAATGCTTTTTGATATTTTTCACTCAATAATCGATGTTACACTTTTTTCAACTCAATTTAATTCAACAGTGAAAATAAAGCATTACCGTAGTTACCGTAGTTACCGCAGTACCTTGGTACCGGTAATATGCAACTTACCCATTATTCCGCTGTCACAGATCCATAAATGTTCGTATTTCGCAACCAGATAGCCGGGCATTAAGTTGTTGATTTTCGGGTTGATTCCAACTGATTTACCTCCTGTGTATAGAACGTAAAACAAATAGGAATACTTTTCGACTTTAGGAAATGGATACAGTGAGTCTGTGTACGATTAGAGGATACAGCCCTGAACCGCTTTCAAAATAGTGAATAACGCTGAGGTTCAAAATCCGACTAAATGCTGTATAAATTTCGCATTGTTATGTTCCTAAACAAGACACTTTAGCCTATACACTTTAGCTTAAACAAGGCACTTTAGCCTAGACACTTTAGCTTAAACAAGACTCTTTAGCCTAGACACTTTAGCTTAAACAAGACATTTTAGCCTATACACTTTAGCTTAAACAAGACACTTTAGCCTAGACACTTTAGCTTAAACAAGACACTTTAGCCTAGACACTTTAGCTTAAACAAGACACTTTAGCCTGGACACTTTAGCTTAAACAAGACACTACTTTAGCCTAGACACTTTAACTTAAGCAATAAACTTTTCACTAAGCATGAGACATTTGACAATAGTGCTTATGTAAACCCAGCGGTACAATAATATAAACCTGGCTTCTGCGGCAGGAGTAAAGAAATGATTGGATATTTATGTACATAGTTTTAACCCTTGGGAGTTAGCGTGGCTCCCTCCCTGCCTTATAGGTAACAGCCAAGAGAGAGGAGCCTTCGGGTTGCCTCCGGAGTTTCGTGTTCGCGTTTAGCGATATTAGTGTTTATGTATAGTTTATAGGTATAGAATAAACTTTTCCTACAGAAACTCACCAATAATGAGCTTAGCATTGACTTCGGGCCGTGACTCCAGTAATTTGTTGACAACTTTAATCACAGGGTCAGTGCTGTCTTGAACACAGAAAAGGATTTCAAACTACAAGAAAATAAAATTCAAAATGAATTAATGTTAACTTATATTTGCAATAAATTAATAAAAGGTTTATTAAGTAGAAACGTACAATAACAACCAATAATACAGATAATAAAGTAGTAGACTAATAACAGTTAGAAAGTTTATGTTATATGGGATTAAAGTCGTCTTTCTCTTCGGTTTCTATGCGGTCTCGTCAGGCCTCAATGGTGTAAATTTTATAATAAACTTATATTATTATGTCTATTTATACAGCAGTAATTCTTTCTTCATACTATCTTATAATGACTTTCACATTATTTTCTGAAATAATATATGTAAAATTGTTTTCAAAAAGACACAGATACAGTAGGCCCTAATAATAGTGTCGAAGACTAAACTACTGTTTCTCCGTTTAAGATTTCATGCGATATCATTAATATTATTTGAATAATTAATTAGAGAAAGTGGTACAGGTATCTTGCACCTGAGTAAAGATATTACTCCTAATAAAGCTACCGGTACTGTACAACTGTTGAGGTGGTGTATTTGATCACCTTTGGGTAATCTAAATCCATAAACGTCATGAGATTGTGCACGAGATTTGAATCTGTCCCCAGCAATGGTTTTAGTATGGTTACAGGTTGGAGATCTTCCGGGCAACATTTCGCTTCGCTGTGAAATATATATTTGCTGCAAAAAAAGAAAAATAGTACCCCTCTTTTATTACATTTAATTAGGCCTACTGTATGTAGTTAAGGGATGGTGGGGTCTTGAGTGGACGGTTTTGTATTCGCGTTATGTTTTTTGTTTTTTTCCATAATTTTACAAAACAGTCCGTCAAAGATTCTGCTAATTCGCGAGATCGAGGGACCAGAAGGTCAATAAAGTATTTTATTGACTCTACAATAAGACCTAATTATATTGTTCAATGAAATTACGTAGTCTAGGCCTACTTTGAAAATTATTATACGCGATTAGATTATCTGGCAGTTTTTGCTTTGGAAAAATCTCTAATACTAAACCTAAAGAATGCTATGCCGGCTTATCGACAAAATTGCACCGCCACAACTCCCTATCCACCATGACATTCGCGAGATTATCCACATCTTCAAGGTCTTTTAAGAAAGTCATGGATGTCTTGCTATTTAATCTCCATGAGGCTGCCAAAGCTCGAGATTGTGCACAGGCTGGTCCTCACGGCGAAATTAATGTCCTCCAAAGCGGAGGTGGATCTGTTCAATTCTTGCTGGCACCAATATAGGACACCTCCAATATTATACTGTATAGTGTCTGGTTGGAAATGTGTGCATTGTACTTGACAAAGTGAACCCGCTGCCCCACTATAGAGATAGGTTAGTCGGGTTCGACCCCGCATCAGTACTTTTTGGGATTGTCTTGTTATAATAATAAAGTGTAGGCTTATACAGTTTCATTTCTGGCTTTTCTAGTTTAATGTCTGTTCGTAATAAAAGTTAATTGTAGTTATTTATTAAATATATAATTCTCTGCTTTAGGCCTATATATTCCGATCAAAACAATAATCAAATATTTTATGACAATTTATAGAAACTTGTGAATATAGAGATAGATATAGTTAATTGTAATGGAAGATTGGAAGAGTGATTGAATTACAGAGGCGACAGTTCATGGTTGGAGATTATAATATCTATTTAGTTGTGAAATAAGCTCAGTGCGGTAAATTAGTTAGTTACCTGTATACAATTGATAGAACATGACAGAATATTATGGAGATGTAATATACCAATCCAAAAATCCAAACTGAATAAAATAGTCCTATAGCAACGTAATCGGAAGAACGCATTTTCGGTTTTTCTTTTTTTATCTTCCTCTATGGCGTTTAGTGAATATATCTGAAATATATCATCCTCCCCTCCACACACAGCCACCTATCCGCCAGCCACCAACGCAGGACCTACTGTAGAACATTCCTACACTAAATATTTTGTTTAACCCAGGGAGTAGTACCCCGACCTTATCTGATATGCACAACTATTGGGCCACAACAGACCAGACCAACTTACGGTAAGTAGGGTGGCTACTTTACCGTGGGTTTGTCAGTAGAGGCCCCTTATTTTATTCTCAATTAATAAACAATTTATTAGCGGTTTCAATTTGCAGATTTATCAATTATTACAGAATTCAGTTTAGATTAAAGTATTTTATATTCATATTACTCCTAACATGTAGCAAACTATCTTTATTAATTTTGTAAATGTAATAATTTAAAGTTAAAATTACAGTAATAATAATTTATTATGCTAGCTAAACTGTGGTGTGGGAGACTGATATCTTTCTCAGTGGACATTGCCCTTATTATCAATCAATAAGCTATGATAATCTATTTTCTTTGAAAATGTTGTCATTTACTGGGCAGTAATACTAACAACAAATTTGTCCATTAATAAGAGAGTCGAACTCGTGTGTACATATTAATTGACCAGTGGGGGAAAGTCGAGCTTTTAATATTGATAATGACGCTTGTTTAATCATATTTACGCTGAATATAATTTATGGGTGTGCTATTGAAATTACGCTAAAACACAGACCAAATAATTCCGCCATGTATTTTTTGAACTTTGTCCACCCACCTACCGTAAGTGCATGCATATCTAACGTGTTCCTTTTAGTTTGGGCTACAATACTGGTTTCATACTCAGCACTATCTGTCTTGTTCATCGTCAGTCCATCGTCATCCACTCCCAGCAAACCATAGCCTAGCAACATGAAAATAATGTTTTTTAACATCTTTATTCAAATAATAAAATATTAAAATTCAAATGTTCAACTAATGCCAGGTTAATATTTTTTGGCAAAGCGCTCGGACCCTGTGCAATAAAAGTGCACTTTCGGCAGTATTCGGTAACAAATATTTAATTAGTGTTATTTACAGTATTTTAACATTGGAATTCTAATAGTGGATTTACCACCTTTAACATTCTAATGATATTCTAACATTAAGCTAATATTGGAATTATTTATTAGCATTCTCATAGCATTCCTGATTTATTTTCTCACTATTTTCTCATTTTTATTCTAACATTAGTAGGCCTACAACAATACTACAACTAAAAAATTATGATTTTAATGTTATTATGCATACTGTATTTATTATCTTGTAATAGGCCCACATAGAGTTTCCATAAAAACAATGTTATTTCAACAAATGTGATAGGCCTACTGATAAATGCAATGACTTACAGTACTATTAATTGTACACCTGAACAAAATGGGTGCGGTTTGTTTTATAATATAACAGAATAAGAATGGGTGAAAACGCTATTTATTAATATTATAATCATAATGTGAATAATTTATGTGTTAACCCGTTGAAAATAGTGAAATGAAACCCACGACGCAATTCTTTCATCTTATTATCTCATAGCAAATACAGTATAGGCAAGCTTCATTATTTTTGAGAAATCGCAATTTTATCAAAAATAAGCTAAAATTTTTCATTTTATTTTTGCTATTTTTGCGATGTTATCTAAATCATCTTGTAATGATATATACAGTATTACTGTAAATATTGAAACATATACTGTACAATACTACAATTTTGAGTAAAACCAACACTTTAGTACAGTCTTGAAAAAATTATATGTTCAAAATTTAAAATGACAACTATAAAAGATAAATCATGTTTAGTTTGATTCTGACCTACCAGACCACCGGTAACACTTTAGCCTATACCGTGAAAATGAATGTTATAAAAATAGGCCATATAAAACTATTACCAACTACACCCTGACACCACGTTTACAACTACAGTACACCGATATTACTAAACAACATGCCGAAAAACACGCCGACACTGTGCCGACATCACGCCAATATTACACGGATTCAACGGTGACATCACGCCGACATTGAGCCGACGCAACGTCCACACTACGCCGACACCATTACAGACACTTAACGAGTAAATTTCTCACATACAGTAAGTTAAGAACGAAGTCAGATGACAAACTGTTGTAAATACTCCAAAATCCTATTCGTATATACATTTTTTTCAGAAAGGCAATCAAAGATGACAATTATATTGGACAACGGCTCTCTTTACCAGCAACCTCCTGTGGAGCTACCATTGTTTAAATGAATTATCTTTTGTATTACAAGTGTGTGATTATATAACAATTATAATAATTATTATTATAGACAGGCTGGTGCCGCTAGTCTACTGTATATCTGTGACGGGATCAAGGGATCCCGACCGGTTTGATAAGCTACGCGTCACCGTGTTGTTGAGAAAGATAATAGTTTGTTGTTGTTATCGCTATGATATTGTTATACATACGTAGATGGATAATATATGACAGCACAGTTGACAGAATAGATAACTGACCGGTATGGACTGATTGTGATGCTGTAATGGTGACGGTGTGAAATGTCACCTGTCTGCACTGAGTGACTGAGTAAACTAAATTGGTATGTCGATACACTGATAATATATATCTAATCATTCTTACGGTACTGTGGCCTTGTTACCTAGCGGATGCTCTCCCTCGCCCCTATTGGCTAACAACCTACTTCACGCCTCCCACCTCTGTGGGAGTGCTTCCCCCCCCGCTGTTGGTTATCTGCCCCCTCGAGGTGGTTTGACCTCTAACCTCCCTTTGTGTGGCTTTTGGGGATTGTCTTATCCCGTTATTGGGTGTGATACGAGATTGATTGTTATTAATCTCGTATCTCCAATATTGCTGAAAAAGGGCGCCACTTCCCAACTTTATGGGGATAGTGAGGCGGAATTGAATCCGCTCACACTCCCCCCCCATGCTATCTTCCCGGTGAGAAGATAGCATCACCTTTGAGTGCGCTTCAATTCCGCTGGAACCCGATCTACTATCGGGTGTGGGGTGGAGTTCTTTTACTTTGAGTCGGCTTTCCAGGCCGCTCCCTCTGGGTATGATATTACTACCCGCTCTTGGTGCAACTCCAACCTATGTTGCACCAAGACATCTGGCATCTCGGTTCGAGACAATCGTGGACTCCTATCACACAATATTTAAATCTCCACTCCACTCTAACTGACTTTAACTTCTCTCTACTTCCACTCTAACTGACTTTACTTTCGGACCTCCTTGTCCCTCACTCTGCCTCTTACTCCTCCCCCCCCCCCACATTTGAATCGCACCCGTACTCTCTTCTCACGCCTCAACACCACCTCTCACTAACTCCCCTGAATTCTATACTCCACCCTTATTCGTCCTGCTCCACTCGCTCCTGACGAACCCCACCCTCCCCTTTCACGCCGCCGCGCTCAAGAAGTGTGAGTCGTCTAGTGTCTCGTCCTGTCATAGTCAATTCGTCCCCAGTCCCAGTAGTTAGTTGGAAAAGGTTGCATGACTATAGTACTTACTTTGATTATATTGGTTATATGACTATATTCTAATGATTACTTCATACGTACATACTAATTGCACTTTTAATTAAATTTGCACTTAGGAGTTCGTATTACTTCGCATGTGGTGCCTTCCAGGCATCCCCACATCTCCCCCTGCAAGTCCTAGTTCGCCCCTCCTGTCTTTTGGAACCATCTCAGTTCCTTCCCTCTGTCGTCGTCCTGTCTCAGTCGCTTCCTGGTCGTCGCCGCTCCCTTGTTCTTGTCCTCCTTAAGGTTCCTCATCCTTGCCGTTACTTCGTCGTTACTTCCGTCGTCGACTCCTTGGGCGCTGGTGTTATTAGCTCCCGGTATCGCTTCGCAGGTGGCCCCTCCGAGTGCCCCTGCTGCTTCCCCCTAGTAGCATCCCATAGGATCACCTTCATGGCCCGCGGCACATGCTCCGCCAGGAAATCTCTGAACTCTCCCCGGTTCTGTGGTGTCCATCTGTCTAAATACCTGTGTATTCATCACTCCCACATACGATGCCGCCATTGATACTTCTTGATAAGTAAACGGAAGCCTCCGTTTGATGATCTCCAGGTGGGCCTCCTGGTTAATATTAAAGAAACCCCACCGGAATTCCTGGGCCTTCATCCGCTGCCGCATCATGACGCCGACATCAGAACACCGGTTGTGCAACCGTGGACACGCCCCCATCCTATGACTCGACTCACGGCAGTAGAGGCAACTCGTCCCCTTCTGGAATCGGTACAAGCAGCTCCTTTCCTGGTGAGTAAGCCTCCCGCAGTAATCACAGCCGAGTACCAACGCGTCCCGCCCCAAGTCGTCCTTCGCCCCAAGCGATCTCCTCGGTCTATGGAGTCGCTGGTAAGCAAACTTCTGGACGTTAACGTCCCTGTCCATGTCTATCTCCTCGTCTCGCCTGGGCATCGTCTCTCCAAATACTACCCGTGGTGCCGTTCCCGGTTGCTCGCCCAACCTGATGGTGCTCCCCCCGAAATCCATTGCCGGCTCCTCATGCACCCAGGCCCGCTTGCCGGGTCTATCCCATAAGGCCCTCGCCCCGCTGGCCGTCACCACTCTCCCGCCAACCCAGTCCATGTCTGAGTGGCCGATTCTCCCGATGGGCAGCAACTCTCCGAACTCGTCGTCATCTTCATCCTCTGCTGGGACTGGTTCCAAATCCGGTATCCCGGTAGATCCACTATGTCCCTTCCCACCTTGGCTCTCGCCCGTGACTCTCCATCCTTCCAGTTCCCCTGGCCTTCTCTTCGCGAAATCGCCCTCGGCGCCCGCTGGTATGGGCATCGCCTGCAATCCCGCTGTCGACTGTTTCGGTGATTTTCGGTGTGTTTCGGTCGACTGTTTCGTCCACCCCAACTCTCGCCCTAGAGACTCGCCCGAGCTCCCTGATGTCCAGTGTAAATCGTCCAAGGCCGTCTGGTCCTCGAACCCGTAGCCCTCTCCTCTAGCTTCCGCCTCTCTTTCGTCTGCCTCCTTCCTTTCTCGTCTAGCGATTTCTTCCAATCGCTTCTCCTCCTGTCTATCCGCCTCTAGCTTCTCCCACCTCTGATACGGTGTATCCACCTCCCTGTCTACTAGATATCGGCAGTTGTAGTATACCGACTCGCCCTTCAGCCCCGGGTGGTCTACCAGACCCTCGAGGAAGCCACTTTGAAGGCTCTTCTGTAGTTCAGGGGTGATCCAGATAGCAGAAACGCTGTTGGCTCTCTTTCGATAACCACGGCCATGAATAGGTTTAATAAACCTATCATTATCCAATCCTCCTGTAGGATATATCGCTTCTGATATATCTTTATCGCTCCTCTCTGGAATTGATACACCTCCTGTTTCCCCGGCCTCGCTCCCCACTTCAGCGAGTTCGCTAACTCCACTCCATACTCCTCCCTGAATTTACCCCAGTCCATTGGCTTGTGGCATACGAGCCCCATTAGCTGGCCCATCGCCACCGCTCCACAATGGCCCGTGTTCTCTACTAGTCCCAACCCGGCTGGCCCTGTCATAGCCATATAGACCGTTTGCATGTCCAGGAGGTTGCGGGTCTCCGGACCGATGATCCTCTCCGCATCGTCGCGGATCGCTGATCCCACCTTTATCGTCGACTTCTCTCTTACTACGTTCTGCACCGCCCTTGGCAACCGGGTTTAACTTCAGCCCGTTCTTCTTCCCATACGTTCCCAGATCGAACAGGAATATGTCCCCATTTGGTGCAGCCAAATGCAGAAGTATGGTTCTGGCCGACCCTGCCGACCCTCTTCTCGAACCCTCCTCGTCTTCCACGGACCCTTCGTCGTCTAGGACCATATATCCTCCCCTGCTGACAGACTCTACGAACCTCTTCCAATCCTTTCTGGGTGGTTCCCTCGGATACTTCGGTATCCCGAACTTCGCCTCGTCTCCCTTCACCACGTAGTGGAAATGCTCGAGGATCGCGTTGTCTAGCGACGGCTTCCCGTAGGTCCAGACCAGCCGCCTCTCGTGCACCTCCCTGAAATGGTCCTGCAGCGCTCGCGCCTTGTGACCCTTCTCTAACCGCTCGTAGTATCCCCTCGTCTTCTCCTCCGGATGCCTCTCGGTGAAGTCTACTAGTATTTACTCCCATCTCCGCCTTTCTCTTTCTAACAAGTTTCTCCACCATTTCGAACACTCCCGATCGCTCACCTATAAGGTGGTGCCTTACCAAGGCTCAATATGGGTGAGTGATGTAGTTGGGGTGGTCTGTATGGTCCGATAATGGCCTATCTCTCTCTGAACGCTAGGTTATCTATTATATTTTCACTATTGTACCAAATTTCCTAAATTCCCTAAATTTGTCAGTTACTTTTATTATCTTCTAGAATATTTTATCTACTGTTACTATAATTTGTTGAATTTTGATTTTCTTTATATTAATTTTAATTCTACAACTGTGCTATTAATATTTATAACGGATTATTTATTTGATAATCCCTATTCTGACCTACTCTACGGGCTGTGCAGTACAGTAGTATGTCTCGTGCGGCCTACACGGTCTGTCCTGCTGTACCCACGTGCCCCCCTCTCACTACTCACTACTAACTCTACTAACTCTTACTAACATTCTAACTAACTCCTACTAACTCTTACTAACACACTAACTAACTCCTACTAACTCTTACTAACACACTAACTAACTCCTCTAACGGTACTATGTACCCTCTTACTACTAACCAACTCCACTAACGGTACTGCATGTACCCTCTTACTACTAACTAACTCCTCTAACGGTACTATGTAGCCTCTTACTACTAACTCTCCTTACGGTACTACGTACCCTCTTACTACTCTTACTAACTCTCTAACTAACGGTACTATGTACCCTCTTACTACTCTTACTAACTCTCTAACTAACAGTACTACGTACCCTCTTACTACTCTTACTAACTCTCTAACTAATGGTACTACGTACCCTCTTACTACTAACTCTCTAACTAATTGTACTATGTACCCTCTTACTACTAATTCTCTAACTAACGGTACTACGTACCCTCTTACTACTCTTACTCTTCTACTAACTCTCTAACTAACTTCTATCTGCCTACTTACTTAATACGTACTTACTATGTACTATTACTTTCCTTTCTCTTACTCTCTTTCTGTTAATTTTATTATTTTATTATTTTTTTTTATTTGTGTGGGAAGGGCGTCTCGCCCTCAATCCCACCCCCCTCAGTCCAACACTTGGACGACTAAACTCCATGGTGCCCCCTCTAGCAGGCAAAATTTACCTACAGCCCTTCTGTAGGTCTTCCTTTCTTTCGCTCCTATCTTACCCCCTATCTGCACTTCCACCAATCAGACTCTTCCGTCCTCGTCGGAGTAAGTGTCTACTACTCTTGCTAGCCTCCAGTGATTGTTGATGATGGTGTCATCCGTGATGATCACCAAATCACCCTTCTTTAACGCTCTAGTGGTATTTCTCCACTTGCTCCTCCTATGTAGTATGGGTAGGTATTCCTCGACCCACCTCCTCCAGTACTCTGCGCTTATCGCCTTACCGACTTTCCAACTCTGTCGGGAGTGTATGACATTTGGGTCTACACCCCGCATGTCGATGGTCGCCGGCCTTTCCATTTGAAAATGACTGGGTGTCAACAACATCTAGTAATTCTGGGTCGTCATTTTCTGGGTATAGCAGTCTGCTATTGATGATGTCCTCACACTTAGCTAGCACCGTCCTTAGTACATCTTCTGTCACCATGTGGGTGTTCATCAACTTCGTCATTAGATGCTTGGAACTACCCACTAGTCTCTCGACGCATCCTAAAGTATGCGGAACATACGGCATCCTCCTCTCCCACTTCACCTGTCGTCTTCTCATGGCTGCCCTGACTTCCTCCCCTTCCATGATGTCCAAGGCATCTGCCAGCTCGTTTTCTGCCCCCACAAAGTTGGTTCCGCTATCGGAGTATATTACTGCGATCGTCCCACCTTTGCGGTCTCTGAACCTCTCTCTGAACCTACATGCAGTTGCATCTTGGGCGAGTTCTATCCCTACCGCCCGCGTGTTATTACATACGAAGATAATGCCGTAGCGCTTCTCCATGTGCCGCATCACCCTGATCTTTATCAGCCCGAACATATCTACACTGCAGTGCGTGAATGGCGGGTCATGCTGTCTCACCCTACTGGCCGGTAGTGGCGCCATCTCCTGTATGGCCCGCTCCTTCCTTGTCCGTCAGCAGGTCTGGCACTGCCCCACTACCACCTTCACCTTCTTTCTTAGCTGCGTGATCCAGAAGGTCCTCCGTATCTCCGTGAGGGTCTGGTTGGTGCGACTTGTGTGTGAATGTGTGTGTGTTATGTGAATATCAACTTGTGGGAGTCCCAAATGATCTGGTGGACTATCGGCGATCTATTTGGGATGATAATGGGTTTTGTTGGGATGATGGGGCTGTTGTTATTTAGCACTCTGGAGTTCATTACTAGGATCCCATCGTCATTGAGTTGTGGCGACAGTGTGATGAGCTCACTGTCCCGACGAAGATGTTGTTGTTTACTGACAGGCCCCACTTCGTCGCCGTAGTTCTTTCTCTGTTCATACCGAATCACGGCCTTGGCCGTGTTGCCACAATACTTCCTTCTTTAAGAAAGTATGGCGTGCCACGCCCCTCGATAACAATTCCGCTGGGTTCTCGTCCGTTGGGCAGTAGTGCCACCTTTCCAACTCTGTCACCACCCTTATTTCGTCCACCCTATTTGCGACGAATATAGGGTATCTCGTCTTCTCATTGAGTAGCCAACCAAGCACTACCATGGAGTCCGTCCAGTAGTGTGTTTCCACTATGTCGGGAATAGCGTCCATCAAGTAGGCTGTGGCCCGTACTCCTAATCTTGTAGCTGTCAACTCGAGTTTCGGGACCGATGCTGAATCTGGTGGCATCAACTTTGCTTTGCTGAATGCAAGTCTGGGCTTATGAGCCCCCTCTCGTTGTACTAGGTAGAGTGCCGCTCCATATGCTTCCAATGACGCATCGGAAAACATGTGTAGATCCAGATCCGTCATGTCCCCATACGGGAAGTACACGCATGGCATGCTGTACATCCCCAACTGTTCTAAACTCTCCGTCCACTTACTCCACTGCTTGCTGATTTCTTCCGTGACCTCTGTATCCCATTCGTCCTTTAGATTATATACTTTCTTAAGTATCTGTTTCCCCGTAACTAATAGTGGGGATGCTAGGCCTAGGGGATCGTATATCCTTGCTATGTACGATACATAGCCCCTCTTTGTGTGGATGTCAACGCCCTCCTGGCTCAGCTGGTACTTGAACTCGTCTGTCTCCGGTTACACACGATCCCCAGTGCCTTCTGCTGAGACTCTACTCTTTTGTTCGCCATGTCCTGTCCCTTGGCTGTTGTGAGGTTATCCATGGTCGACTCTGGCCGTCTGTCCTCTATGGCTTTCATAAACTCCTCTGAACTGGATTGGAACTTGGTCAGGTTAAACCCGGATCCCTTCAGGATGTCGCGAACCTCACGCCCTGTATCCAGTATTTCTTTAACCATGTTTCCAGACTCCATTCCGTCGTCTACATAGAAGCCGCGTCGAATCATATCGATGGCTTTGGCGCTATACTTCTCCTCTTTCCCCTCTACTGTATCCCTTACAGCCACAGTCGTCGTAAATAAGGACGACTTGGCCCCCATATTCTGCACCACCATCTTGTACATCGGTATTGTCGATGGTTCCTCGTCGCCGTTGTACCATAGGAAGCGCTGGCTGTCACTACACCTCCTCCGTCACACGGACTTGGTTAAACATGCCTTCAATGTCGCAGGTGAAGGCGTACCTCCCGTTTCTGAATCTCAGTAGGACCTCGATTCCGGAATTATAGATATTGGGGCCTTCTAGCAGATAGTCGTTTAGGCACTTGCCGTTGGTTTTAGCTGATGCGTCAACTACCATCCGCAATTTACCATTCTTTGGATCTAGAGCCACGTGAAGTGGCAGGTAGTAGGTCCTGTCCGTGTTCGGTTCGTCGACCGGTAACTCCATGGTCCATCCTTTCTCGACATACTTCCTTATCGTCTTGTGAATGTACTCATCCTTCTCGGGGCTCCGCTTCAGTTTACGAAGCCTCGTGAGTACCATTCCCTTGTTATCTGGTAGCGGTAATTTTGGTTGTTTCCGCACCATCCCTATGGTGTACCGCCCCTCGTCGCATCTCATCGACTCCTTTACACTTTGTATCGCCTGTTTATCCTCTACCGAGGTTCCGACCCCGGTTTCTTTTAGTCCCTCAAAGTCCTGTCTGAGTAGTCTCCTGAGCTGCTCCTCCGCTCCTTCATCTTCCATCTCCCTCATAGTTCCCGCGAACATGCACCCTGATGTCTCCGACATCCTAAACGGAATCTTGGTTCTAATTGGGCCGCTTAGCATCCACCCGAATGGTGTTAAAATTGCCATCGGGTCACGCTGTCTGTCTTCGCCGAAGACCGTCTGCATTCTCTCGTGGGCCGTTGGGCAGTCCATTCCCACTATAATGGATACTTTCCTAATGTCCACCTCTGGTATCCACCTAACGTCCACTTCCGGGTTTAATCCCGTCGTCCGCGCAACCCTATCGCCTACATTATCTCTCCCAGCATGGCCTATAGTATGTGCAGTAAGGCCTACAGTATGTCCTGCAGTCTGTATGTGTCCCTCCGGACCGAAGTTTAACCTTCTCGAATAATCCAAGAAGTCCTCCCGGCGACTACTGTACCCTCGATCGGCAGCTACATCCCGTCGGGAAGTTTCTCTTCGATCCCCTCTCCTATTCTCGTCCTCGTATCGGTACGCCCTGTACCCCTCTCTCGGCGTATAGTACACCTCATTGGGTTGCGTCTCTCCGGGACGACGGCAATCTCCCGGAGTTCGACCCCACTGACTCTCCAACTCCATCTCTACTACCGATGGCTCGCTATCCGTCCTCCCTCTCCTGTCGCTTGTAACGACACTTCTTCTACTCTCTTCTCTTCTTCTCTCTGCAGTGAAGCGTCCCCGCTCGCAAGATCTCTCGTCGACCTCCCGGTTAAACTCCACTGTTCTTCTTCCCACTTCTGACTGGGCTCAACATCTCGTCACTCGCCCACTCGCAACACCAACCTCCCTCTCTCTAGCCGGTCGCACGACGCCGGGGATATTCGTAATCACCCTACTATTCTCCATCGCCGGGTGCTGCGGTTCACCTAATTCACCCCGCGCATTATGTAGGCCTGTGGGACACTCTCTGCCCCCCCTCCCTCTCGCCTCTAATCTCTCGTTGTGGGGCACCTGTAGCCCCCCCCCCCACTCGCTACCTATCACTTCACTATCTCTCGCTTCGCCTCTACGCCCCTCTCTAGTCGACGCACTATCTCTACTGCGGCTGGGTCTATTCACCCCCTCCTCTCCCCCTATCACTACGTGGCCTGGCAGGCTCCCGTCGGGTCGACTCACCCCCGCTACTCCCTGCGTATTAACTACGTGGCCTTCCAGGCTCCCGTCGGGGTCTCTCACCCCCGCTACCCCCTGCGCACTGATTATGTGGCCTGGCAGGCTCTCGTTGGCCGGGCCACCTATATCTGCCGCATTTATATTAACAGCACCATTATTTATATTATTTTCTAAATTATTTAAATTATTAGAGTTATTCTGCACTGAATTCGGAATATTATTTAAATTATTTTGTATATTTGGGTTAGAATCGGGATTATTTTGTTCGTTTGAATTAAAATTATTATTTAGATTATTTTGCGTATTTAAATTTAAATTATTTGAATTACTTTGTATATTCAAACCTAGGTTATTATTTGAATTATTTTCTATATTTAAATTAGGATCATTCGGATTTAAATTATTGTTACCGGGCAAAATATTATTTCCTGCAATGAAAGTTTGATTAGGGTTGTCTACTACGGTACTATTAATATTAACGCCTTCTAGCGTATTGTTATTATCCCCCCCCCCACCCGTACGGTCACACCAGTCTTGGGTCTGTCGTCTGGTCCCTGTAAGTGGGGTATTAACAAACGTTTCCATAACCTCTGGCTCCTCGTAAATACTACCCAAACCAGCCTCACTCTCTGATAGTCCCAACTGCGCCAGTTCTAGTCGGCGGTTCTGTTTGGCCTGATATTGCATAAGCCCCCTCAACCGGGCATGCATATCATCCCGCATACGCTTTCCCGCTCTCTCTCTCTCTCTCTATCCTCTCGCAAACTCTGGTTTGCCAACTCTGTTTCTCTCGCCACCCGCTCTCTACGCTCGCTCTCTACCCTCGCTTCTCGCTCTCTAGGCTCGTTCATCTCTCTCTTTGCCCTTGCTACCTCCCTCGCCTCTCGTTCTTTATATTCATTCATTTCTCTCTCCACCCTCGCTGTCTCTCTCATTTATCGTTCTTTACGCTCATTCTCTACTTTCGTCTCTCGCTCTCTACGCTCGTTCTCTACTCTCGTCTCTCGCTCTCTACGCTCGCTCTCTACTCTCGTCTCTCGCTCTTTACGTTCCTCTATCTCCCTCTCTTCTTGCTCTCTACAATTTCTCGCCACCCTCTCGGCCCTCTCTCTACACTCCCTCACCAACTCTCTCTCTATCTCTAACAACGCAGTTCCCTCATCCAACTGCCACTCTAATTCTTTCTGGTCTAGCGCCACCATGTCTAGTTGAAACGCCAGATCTATCTCCAACACCCTTCTTGCTTTTGCGGAGGATGTAGCGGACTTATCGGTCGCGACGGACTCCCGTCGCCTCTCTGTCCTACTAACTTTCCCCTGCTTTCTGGGGTTCTCACTAACCGACGAGACCGAATCCTCGTGGTTTAGCTCGGGTTGGCCCTCGTGCGGATCTGCCCAACCCACTAACTTAATTCCCCTAGCATCCACTAAATACGGCCCTACGTACACTACTTGGGGCTCCATAATCCCGGACCACCACAGTTCAAATAGTTCGGTGGCGACCCCCCTCGCTCTCTCACTCGCCAGTTCTCCCTGCCCAAAACGAACTAGGTATCTGAAATGTTTATTCGACTCACCTAGTCGCTGGCTCAACTTCCCCTGGTCTACCTTTGCTCCCTCTCTGGCCTCCTTGACCTGTTTCTTCATGGCGTTGTAGTCCCGTCGAAGCCGATCGCTGGTCCCGATGTCCTCGACGCTGACATCTCCTCCTCCTCTCCTGGTTCGGCGTCGTACCGGCGGCCCCACCGTCGCCGTTCCGGTGGGCCGGCCCTCACCCTCGGCCTGTGGCTGGCCGGCGACTTCGGTACTTTGACCGCCGTCGTGCGTCGACTCGTCCCCTCTTTGTAGTAGACGGCCGCCCTCTGCTTGGGCTACCGGATCGTCTCTCGTCGGCGAATCCGGCGTTGCGGGTCGATACTGTCGCGTTGCGGCCTCGCGGATCGTTTCATTGGTATCGTCCGGGGTCCGCGGCGGTGTCCTCTCTCCGTCTAGATCTCGGGGCTCTGTGCTCATCTTTATTCTTTTGTGGTGGCTGGCAGTCACAGTTCAGCAGTTTCTAAGTTCTTTACTCTGCAGTCACAGTTTACAGTGGTTCCTGGAATTTTGCACTGTGACGGGATCAAGGGATCCCGACCGGTTTGATAAGCTACGCGTCACCGTGTTTTTGAGAAAGATAATAGTTTGTTGTTGTTATCACTTTGATATTGTTATAGATACGTATATGGATAATATATGACAGCACAGTTGACATAATAGATAACTGACCAGTATGGACTGATTGTGATGCTGTAATGGTGACGGTGCGAAATGTCACCGGTCTGCACTGAGTGACTGAGTAAACTAAATTGGTATGTCGATACACTGATAATATATATCTAATCATTCTTACGGTACTGTGGCCTTGTTACCTAGCAGATGCTCTCCCTCGCCCCTATTGGCTAACAACCTACTCCACGCCTCCCACCTCTGTGGGAGTGCTTCCCCCCGCTGTTGGTTATCTGCCCTCACGAGGTGGTTTGACCTCTAACCTCCCTTTGTGTGGCTTTTGGGGATTGTCTTATCCCGTTATTGGGTGTGATACGAGATTGATTGTTATTAATCTCGTATCTCCAATATTGCTGAAAAAGGGTGCCACTTCCCAACTTTATGGGGATAGTGAGGCGGAATTGAATCCGCTCACAATATCTTCCCTGTTCATACAGTATATCTCAGTACGTTTCTTTGAATGGCGAGTATGATTAATAACAGTGGAAGACTACCTATAGAGCAATATTAGTACAGTAGTACAGTAGCTACTGCATATTAGTAGTACTGTAAGGTTGTGTGTGTAGGCCCATTTTCTGTCTTGAACGGTAGTTCCCGTTTACAGCTCAATGAGAGCGCCAACTTTGATCAGTGTTATTATTATAAATTAAAGATACCCAAGCGACGACAGTAGGCCTACGGTGGTGATTTTGGGCCATACAAAATATGCCTAATAAAAAAGGCTGTAAAACAAATTAAGAATATTTTTATGAAAAAGTTAGGAATATTTATTTAAAAAGTTAGGAATATTTATTTATAAAGTTAGGAATATTTATTTAAAAAGTTAGGAATATTTATTTAAAAAGTTAGGAATATTTATTTAAAAAGTTAGGAATATTTATTTAAAAAGTTAGGAATATTTATTTAAAAAGTTAGGAATATTTATTTAAAAAGTTAGGAATATTTATTTAAAAAGTTAGGAATATTTATTTAAAAAGTTAGGAATATTTATTTAAAAAGTTAGGAATATTTTTAGTTAGGAAATTTAAGTTGGATATTAAAAAAGAGGAATACTATAAAAGAGTAATAAATCTAGCATAGTTATCTCAGTTAGGAAAAATATTTGGAGACAAAACAGGACGAGAGCAACAAGGCTAAGGACACGAGTATTGTAAAACAAAAATGTCTTATTTAACTCAAATAGCCCTAGTTAGTAGCGATCTATTATTGATGAAATTAAACCTAACTTGGTACGTATGCACTCACGTGCTGCACGCGTGTACTATTCATGAGAGGAAGTGATTGCTATTAATATCTCTAATAAAACTGTAAGACGTACCGTACGTATAATGCGCTTGGGCCCAACTACATCTATCATATGTTGGGACAAACTTAAAGGTTAATAGTTTTGCGGTTCATGCTATGGTTGTTCATGGATGTATAGATACAAAGATCATACAAAATTTTGCTTCTTGATTGTGCGTCAACAAATAACGACCCGTTTGTGGTCGGAAATTACATTCTCCGTGTTGTCGATCAACTTGAAAAGGATGCCACATGATTTTCTGAATGAATATTTTCTGGAAAAAAGCTTCAGAAAAATATTCCTAATTTGTTCTCACAGCAAATATTTTAGGCACACACTGTATTATGTATGGCCCCAAATCACCACCGTAAGAGAATTTCCTAGTATGTACAGGTACCGGTAGTACAGTAGTATACCTAGGTTTATTACAGCTAAACCGTCTAAGCACAGGCTCATTCGACGGGTAAAGGCCATGATTTAGCGGATAGTTTTCTACTAAAACATAAGTATATTGCATACTGTTGATGGGCACTCGTTGACAACCACATCTTTTTCATACAGAATTACACTTACACTAAGTACATATTAGTAATATATTAGATGTTTTTCTTATGTAGGACTACTGCGTATACCATTCCATGTTATTTATTGTGAAATTTAAACTTTTAGATTATTAT
>JAUCBJ010000642.1:0-16244 GCA_032718475.1 Nemertoderma westbladi | reverse complement strand
GAGTTCTGTATGCTATCTTTGTAATATTCATTAAAAGGTAACCATTTCATCTCATCTCCATTGAATTTGACGATTTCTCCCACTTTGACCGCTTGGCGGGCTTCTGTTCTAGCCATCTGACGCGTAAAGCTTTCTTGGGCCATCGTGTTATTTAATATCGAATTATCGGTATATAAATTTCCCGGATTATTATCAAGTCTATAGGGAATATCATCAACAACAGGTTTATAATCACCCTTAATAGGGTTTGCTATAGGAGTTTCTACTTCACTAGCAGTATAGATGCGTGTAGGCTCTACACCTTGCGCATGTAATACTTCAGACCTAACAGGTTGACACAATGTTACAGGGGGTATTGGTATACCCTTTTGTATATTGACTAATTTGTCGCGTTCTAGCGCGATACTTTGCTGCACTTCTTGCAATTCTACCCTACTTTCCCTTAATGTTCCCTTGAGTTGGTGGACAGTCTCCTGCATCTGTCCGAGCAGGAGATTCATCCCCCGCCGTCCCTCCTCTACCCACTCGACCGCCGAAGTGGGAGTCGCCAACATTGTAGCGGGCAGACGCGGGACGACGGGAGACAAATCTTTGATTTCTCTCTCAGCGTCCAGGACAGGGATATTCTCATGGACTGTTCTACGGGGTACAGGCAGTGTAGTACTGTGTAAAGGGAATTTAGAGTTAAGCTCTGGAAGTACAGGGGTCTCTAGCACAGGAGTGGCTTTGGGAACGACAGGCCTAATTATTTCAGGCTCATCAACTATCGTAGGGAGTCTTTTGACCTTAATAATTTGGTCTGTGGGTTCTGTACTACCTAAGTCTGTGCTAGCTAGTTGTCTTCTAACAGCTGGGGGCAAATCAGGAAATTTGTGACGGTGAGATGTTTTTCTACGCCTGCTTAGACGAGATCTATTTCCTCCGCCTTCAGGATCGGTGGTCTCGCCTTCTTCCGATGATGTGTATTCTTGGCGTTTGGGAGTAGATCGGCTGCATCATCATCATCATCGGCTCATCATCTGCATTTGACTAGCAGTTAACTGTTTATTTATGTTGTCTTGCGTCTCTTGCAGATTTTCCAACTCCAGTTGGGTAGTCTCCCCAGACGCTCTCCGTTCTGCTTCTGCCACTGCCCTTGCCTCTGCTACTGCTGCTGCCTTTCGGTCCTCTATCCGTCTTTTCTTTACTTGTTCTTCCTGGACTCTAGCGAGGCGGAGTCGTTCATCAAATTTAGCTTGGTTCGCAGCTAACATTTCCGCATCGATTGCGTCCAACACAAGCTTGGTTCCTTCACTATTAGGGCGAAGTCCAGACAGTCGTCTCCTCAACTCTTCGTCTCCTAGGAATCGCTGATAGTCTGACAGATAAATATCAATAGCGTCTCTCTTTCGTGGCTCCCCCGCTGTCACTTCACTTTCTTCTTGAGAAGAAGTGGCGTCGGTTGATTCTTCAAAGGTTGGCCGCTCATCATAAACCGTATCCGCCATCTTCGCTCCGCGTTCGGGCGTCCGCTCAACAGTATCCGAACTACTGGAGCTATCGGGCCGCTGAGAACTAGGTTCTTGGCTAGGAGGTTGCTGCTGTTTGATAGCTGCTTCTTGATCCCGCTTGACTTGGGCCCGAGTGCCGATGATAGACCTACGCTGTTCTACTAGCCTAGGGTCTGACACTACTACTGTAGGGATGGCCTTTCTTACAATAGTAGGTGACTTAGACTTGGATCTAGGATGTTCTATACTTTGATCTTGGTCACAGATCCTTTTAATACGCTGTCTAAGTCTAATACTCATTCTAACACTCTAAGAGACTACTCTAAGAGACTATCTGACAGTGATTGGGTTGCGTCTGACATGTTTGTTTACACAGTTGAATGCCTACGGCTATAAATACAGTTAAAGTAAGTCTAGTAATTCAGTATCACTGTTAGCCTAATAATTAATTACCGATACTGCTACTCAGTGTAACGTGGTATATATATAAAATATATTAGAATACCGGTATGCTTATAGTATATATAAGTATTATTTCAGACTAGATTTATCACAGACTACCGGTATGTAATTTCAGCACAAATATATAAAAATATATAATAGGCCTATCGTGAATACCGGTATACAGCTTACACTTATAGTAGATATAAGTATAATTCTGGACTGGAATTAATTACAGAATACCGGTATAATTTCAGCCTAAATTTATAGAATAAATATAATAAGCCTATTGTAAATACCGGTATGTCAATTATTTTAGAATAATTGAATTTCTGAATGTTAGGGGTTACTTGGTTACTTTACTCACTTTATTACCGTTATTTGAGCAGCAGTCCAACTGATATTAAGACCTAAAGGTTGTATAACAGGCCTACTATTTTATTGATAGATTTAGCTGGATTGAGAATATTTATACCCGTATCAGGGTTTTGTTACAATATTGAAATAGATGTTATTATTTCTGGGAAGTAATCACTACACAAAAGCTGTGCGCTCTCAGTGAAGTGCTACTTATTAGACACTAAAACAAATAATTCTACTTCCTATGTTACTTATCTACGAATTACTTACGATACGGTGAGATTAAATCTCTAATTAAACACAACAAAAATATTACGTACGAAATTTTAGGGTAATTTTACAGGGAACTATAAACCAGTCTAACAGAGTGTTAGATTTTCTGGTTATTACAACGGACAGGATACTACGGTATTTGAAAATAATAAGTAGTAGTAAATACACTGTGTTGTCCAGATAGGAAAATACCACCGTCTGACGACCTATAGCCGTATCGCTATAGGTACTACGTTATGTATCACGGAGTGTCCCTACCTAGAAGTTAATTACCGCGGACTACCAGATCCAACGTGCCTATTAACCACTTTACAACACAATACACTGCCTACACGCTAATTACTTTCGGAAAGCACTGTACACCAAACCCTAAATTAGGTACAAGTACTTGTACAACAAATAATCAGTAGTTAAAATACTTGAACAGCTAAAAGAACCACGGCATCTGCTGGAGTGACCAAAGCACAAAATCTCCGGTCTTTATCTACACCAAGCAGCCCGTATAGTACCGGGGTTAATTTAACTATAACGGTATGTATAACAAGCACAATTACTGTAGGAATAAACTTGGGGACAGGAATGTTGCGAATAATCGCATAAACTCTGAATAATAAATATTACGCTACCCGTACAGAATACTCAAACAAAATACAAACCAAACGCTGGCAGACTACCATCAAGCCTAAATAAACTACAGTATGTGCAGATTCCAAAATGGTTAGTTAGTATGCGTTCTAACACGGTAGTACGACTTATTCTTTAGGAGGGGGTTGACCTTACAACTCAAGATGCCCCAACTTACTAACTGGTACTTTATCGGACAGACTCTACACACGCAGCAATCTCTTCAGACCTAATAACAGCTAGACAACAATCCAGCCTACAAAATATCTGAGTAATAACTATTACGGTACCTGAACAGACCACACAAACAAACACAGGCTAAAACGCTGGCAGACTACTATCAAGCCTAAATAAACTATAGTATATGCAGATTCCGAAATGGTTAGTTAGTATGTGTTCTAACACGGTAGTACGACTTATTCTTTAGGAGGGGGTTGACCTTACAGCTCTGGCTGCCCCTACTTCCTAACCGTACTTTATCGGACATACACTCTACATGCACTGCAATCTGTTCAGACCTAACAACAGTCAGAACAACAGTCCAGCCTACAATTATCTGAACAATCTGAGCGGGGTTACACGCCTTCTGCTCAATATTAGCCTACTAGTAAATAAAACTGACAGAAATAGACCTAAGTAAAATCCCAATAAAAACCAGGCGTCCCCGATTTAATATCGAGACCTACCGGTATATAATTATCAAAATCGAATAATACTGCTGTACCTGTACTGTTGTAAGTACCGGTCCGGATGATCAGGCAGTCAGGCCTACTGGTTACCGGTCGACCGGTACTTTAGTCTTGATCGCTTACGCCGCAATCAAGATCCTACAAACTGTTATTGTTCTTACCAGAACAATATTAAACTGTATTTATTGCCTACACTGCAATCAAGAATTTTACAAACTGTTATTGTTCGCGCTTTTAAGACCTTTGGCAGTTTAACCCGCCAAATCTATATGTCTTCTAGGTTATAAATCTACTCCAGACTATGACAAGTATTGAACACCTATAATAATTCTAACATTAGCCAAAGCCAGTCTGTGCGCGACCATTCACCCGCTGGATATACCCGGGAGACTGGATTTGGATGCTTTAATTTGATTGCGGTGCAGGCCTACCGTACTATTCGATTGATCGTTAATATATAATCTCTGACGAATATTATTCACTTTCAGGAAATATTAGCAGTTCCTTTAGGACGTGGCGCTCTATCTATTTAAACAGAGCTATGACTCACACTATACACAACAGTATGTCTTATAGATCACCAAAGTGCATTCTTTAGGAAATGCTTTGTTACTCGGTCAAGCACACACAGACTATTGCACACAACTGCACACTGAATTGCCGACATTCACTGATTTTAATCATATATAAAGAGAATAACAACCGACATTTGTAGGGCCTATTAAGTAGCATTGAACTCACTACAAACCACGATAATGTATGTCGCAAATTGTTATATGTAACCGGTCTCTCTAACCTTAGTGTATCAAGAAGATTGGGTTTTCGGATCGTTATCAATATTCTTCCCAATAATAATATGTAAACGAACGATACAATTAACAACACAGTAAATAGCAGTAAATAATGCGGCGAAAAGCAGTTTACGTCAGGGTGCTTAATCAGATGCCGAGTTAACCGAGACCGAGACCGAGGTGCAAAACCGAGTTAACCGAGACCGAGACCGAGATAACAGTTTGATGATCTTATAATTAAAGACGCTCTAATGTCAGAAAACATTCCCCGGCCGGTGTTCTAGGCGTGGGGGAAACGTCAGTACTGAATCCTGTAATTCTGCTGTACAGCTTTTACACAAAGAGGGAATCTCTGATTGGTCGAATGGCAAAAAGCTCCACGTGGACACAGCTGATAGATGTCGTCATTTTGAGCTGAGCAGAACAAAGAACCAAGGCAAGGCTCCGGGCAAGCTACACGTGTAAAGCTCAGCCGTTAGCTGTCGTCATAGTAACGACACTGTTTCAAGAGGATCTAGGGCGTTGCGTCATAGAATTGCTAATTATGTCCTCTAAAGTACACATACAGAAGAAATAGCTTTTATGTCCCCTAAAAACACCGGTACAGCAATGACACGGCCTTTTATGCCTGTTAAACCAACTACAGAGTACTTTACGGGGAAAATAACCGGGCAATTCCGCAAAAGCTTTTACAGAACCAAAGCACAACTGGATTACATCCTTATAAACATAAAGTGGAGAAACAGCGTGATCAACTGCGAGGCATACAGCTCATTCAACCTAATTGGTTCGGACCACAGAATTGTGACTGCAGAGATCAGACTCAGTTTGAGAGCCAGCAAACCCAGGACAAGCAAGCAAATCAACTATGACTGGGAGAAACTCAGAATTGACAATGCAGTAAAGGATGCTTACACAGTAGAATTTCAAAACCGCTTTGAAGTACTTCAGTCAATGGATGAAGACCAATCCACCGATTCAATATACCAGAATATAATAACAGCCCACAAGGAATCAGCTAAGAGGCATATCCCCCAGAAACCCAAACGAAAACAGTATGTGCCATGGCAAAACTCTGAGGTTACTTGTAAGAGAGAAGATCTTAAGATAGCCTACAAAGTTAAAACCGAACAACCAACAACAGAAAACATTAACAATGTTGAGAAAGCTAATAGTCAAGTAGACAGTACCGACCACCGTTCAAATTGGGTATGACTGGAGTTTTTTTTGCTGAAAGTGTTAAATTGTATAAACCATTTGAAATTATTTTATATTTTACATACTCCGCATTGAGCAATTTTTTCTAGAACACTATTTATCTTAACGACAGATGTTTTACATAGCAACAATAATGAATTGACATGTAGGGGTATATTTATCTATTTAGACATAGACACTGGTCAATCATAAATAAGGAGAAACCAAGCTCGAGAAAATAAAAACTTAAGGAATAATTATTATGTTTGCAGTTAAGGAGTTACAAATTTTGTAACATTGAATAAAAGTTCAAAGAACATGGCCAGTAGTGAAAGTCCCTCAAAGTCATCCGGAAAAAGTGGCAGAAGTAAAAGATCGAGAAGGTCAACAATCTTAAATTGGCCTACAACATCAGCCAGGAAAAGTACATACAGGATAAAATTGAAGCAATTACAACTGCTCACATACAGCAACAATCAAGACTTACCTGGCAAACTGTAAATGAGGTATCTGATCGGAAAAGTTGTGAAAAGGGGCGCCTCAAAGCCGATAGTCCTGAAGAACGTGTTGGGAAGTGGAAAAATCACTTCAGCAACTTGCTTGGGCAGCCACCAAACATCGAGGTCAGCCCTACAAGGAAAATATATGACAAGACACTACCTATAGAAACAGGGGACTTCACACCTGCCGAACTAGAAAGAAGCATTAAAAGCATGTCCAATAATAAAGCGAGTGGATTAGATTAAATCCCAGCGGAGGTATGGAAAACAGGAGTGCTAAACAGACCATTATTGAATGTTGCAACCGGATGTTAAAAGGGGAAAAGCCACCACCAATTTGGACTAAAGGTCAACTAAAGCCTCTCCCCAAGAAAGAAGACCTCGGCATACCAACAAACTATCGTGGGATCTGTCTGCTTGTGGAAGCTGCCAAAATATACAATGAAATGATTCTATATAGGATTAGGCCTCACATAGAGTAACTACTGCGTAAGAGCCAAAACGGATTTCGACCAAGTAGATCAACAATAGCTCAGATACTTGCACTACGGAGACTGATTGAAGGAATTAAGTCGAAGAATCTCCCCGCAGTCATGACTTTTGTGGACTTCAAGAAGGCATTCGACTCCATCCATAGAGGCAAAATGCTTGAAATCCTAAGAGCTTATGGAATACCAGAAGTAATTGTTGCTGGCATTGGATTGTTATATTGTGACACAGAAGCGCAGGTACTCTCACCAGATGGTGAAACTGAGTTTTTCTCAATCCTGGCTGGGGTACTGCAAGGTGACACATTAGCACCATTACTATTTGTAATTGTGCTGGATTACGCAATGAGGAAAGCCACAAATTCACACTTCAAGAACGCAGAAGTAGTAGATATCCGGCAACTACAGTCACAGACACCGACTTTGCGGATGGCATCGCCCTGCACTCTAATACTCTAGCAGATGCACAGCTTCTACTAAATAAATTGGAGAGGGCTGGCTAAGGAGGTTGGATTGCATATAAATGCTACCAAGACCGAATTCATGACCTTTAATGTTGATGGAAACTTGACAACCATTGACAATAATCAACTAAGGAAGGTTGACGACTTCCAGTACCTTGACAGCCTTGGATCATGGATAGAGAGTAGCAAAAAGGGCATAGAAGTTAGGAAAGCAAAGGCTTGGGTAGCTCTATCAAAAATGGATACCATCTGGAAATCAGATCTCTCCAGGCACCTGAAGACTAAGTTCTTTCGAGCCGCAGTGGAAAGTGTATTTTTATACGGGAAGACAGGGGTGAGACCTGGACACTGACTAAATCACTTGAACAATGAATTGATGGTTGCTACACACGACTACTAAGGGCAGCCCTAAACATCAGCTGGAGACAACACATGACAAACGCCGAGCTTTATGGTACAATACCACCTGTATCAACCACCCTCCGTGAACGCAGATTAAGATTCAGTGGGCACTGCTGGCGAAGTAAAGACGAGTCATACCAGATCTACTTTTCTGGCAACCAACTCATAGAAAGCGTAGTCGTGGACGACCGGCCATAACATATATAGATCAACTTGAAAGGGATACTGAACTTGGGAGAAACGCGACAACTATGGAGAATCGGGAAGCCTGGAAGGATCTCATTTCCACTGTCCGAGTTCACTCGACCTAGTAGTTGTAGGTCTTATTATTAATTCTAATGATAATTTAATAAGTCATTTGAATTTGCTAATTGGATCATTATGTCCTGCATCATCGTCAAACAGATGCATACAGTATGTTGTATGCATGTATATGAATGTTTAAATATTTATATATATAGGTCGAGCGAACTCGGACAGTGGAAATTATATCCTTCCAGGCTTCCCGATTCTCCATAGTTGTCGCAATTTCGTTTCTCTCCAATTTAGTATCCCTTTCAGGCTGGTCTATATAAGGTATGTTTATAGCCAATTGTCCACAGGTACGCTTTCCATGTGTGTTGGTTGCCAGAAAAGTAGATCTGCTGACCTCGTATTTACTTATCTAGCAGTGCCCACTGAATCTTAATCTGCGTTCACGGAGGGTGGTTGATATGCAGCGGTGTGGTAATCTACCGTAGAACAGGGCGTTTGTCATGTGTAGTCTCCAGCTGATGTTTAGGGCTACCCTTAGTAGTCTTGTGTAGCAAACATAATTCGGTGTTCAAGTGATTTCGTCAGTGTCCGGGTCTCACCTCCGTATAAATTGTACACTTTCCACTGTGGCTCGACAGAACTTATAAAGTAGTCTTCAGGTGCCTGAATTGTCTGAACGAGAAAGATCTGTTTACAGATGGTATCCATTTTTGATAGAGCTACGACAACGAATTTGCCTCACACTTTCGCGTTGCAGAGAACAGGAGAACATAATCCGGGAGATACACATCTGCCCAACCTGCCAACGTTGATATTGATTTGATATTGATTTATTAGTGACGAGATACATAATAGATAATATTTAAGTTGGTATAGACCGTTAGCAACCATACAATTGTTATAGATACAGTACGAGATATTTTTGTTATGAATTTAAATCAGTATGGTATGAAAAATATATGAACAGTACATCTTGCGCGAGTTATATCGATAAAATTGTCACTTAATGGGATAGCCACATGAGGCGGACCTCGTTTCCATGTGGGTCCCCGCTATGTAATAATGTTTTAGGTAAAATAGTCGGGGAAGTAATAAAATTAAATTTAGGACTACAGATTAGAATACACATAAACTACTAATGAGATTGTATAATTGTTGGGGAAGCAATAAAAATTAAATTCAGGACTACAAATAAAAATACACAAATAAAATGATCAGTGCTTTAATCTAAAAATGGTTATGGATGGGATGATTTGAAATTTGTTACTTAAAATTGTCAAATATTTAGATAAAATAAATATAAAAAAAACAAACTTAGTAAAGGAACTGCGATGCATTGTTTGTGGACTACAGATTAGAATACACATGAACTACTAATAAGATTGTATAATTGTTGGGGAAGCAATAAAATTAAATTAAATTCAGGACTACGAATAGAAATACACAAATGAAATAGTCAGTGCTTTAATCTAAAAATGGTTATAGATGGGATAATTTAAAATTTGTTACTTAAAATTATTCTGTCAATTTACTGTCAAAAATTCTGTCAAGTATTTAGATAAATAAAGGTAGAAAAATAAACTTAGTAAAAGAACTGCGATGCATGTTTATGAATTAAGTGGGTTAATAGTGTGCAAGTAATTGTGATTCATGCGTCGGTTAGAGTATTTAAGTAATGGCGTTTTACTTGGTGTTTAAAAGACTCTATAGTGTCATTGCCTCTGTT
Source organism: Nemertoderma westbladi (assembly GCA_032718475.1). Classification (NCBI taxonomy): domain Eukaryota; kingdom Metazoa; phylum Xenacoelomorpha; order Nemertodermatida; family Nemertodermatidae; genus Nemertoderma; species Nemertoderma westbladi. The sequence goes on along the minus strand of JAUCBJ010000642.1, from coordinate 6,544 downwards.
ACACAGTTCGGTAGGGCGTTCCAGAACGCTGGGCCTCGATAGTCGAATGAGTTCTGTGCGAATTTAGTATTCTTATGGGGGATCGATGCTTTTGTTCTCGGGGTTCGTGTTGATCGCGTGTTTTTATTGAAGTTAACCATATCTTGGATGTAACTCGGTGAGGTTCCGTGCTGGGTCTTGTACATAAGAGTTACCAGATTTTGTTGCACTCGATATTCTATTGGTAGCCAGTTTATGGTTTTGTAGTGCGATGGATAGATGTGGCTGCGGTCCTCTAAAGATAAGCAATATCGAATGCACTTCCGCTGCAGTGCCTCAAGCTTGTTGCGCCAGATTGAGCTGATTGAGTAGAACCAGACAGCAGCAGCATAGTCCATGAGTGGCTGTATCAGCGCGTTACATAGTAGGCGACGTAGGTTGTAGTCTAGTACCCCGGAGAATCGGTAAAGCAATTTTAATCTAGAATTCCCTTTCTTGACTATCGCGGTGATCATAGACTCTCCGTTCATTGATTGGTCTAGTTTGCAACCCAGGTATGTGACAACAGTTCGGTTCGATATGGGTTTCCCGTTACAAGTGACTGCTAGTGGTGCACTGGACGCCAAACGTTGGTTCGTTCCAAACAAGATGGTTTCTGTCTTGCCTAAGTGTAGCGTGAGTCGATTGTCTATGAGCCAAGACTGGGTGTTTTCGAGATTTCGTGTAAGCGTTTGGGAAATTGTCTCGGCATCTTCTTCTGAAGCTACGTGAGCGAGATCGTCTGCAAACTTTGGCGTCGGACAGTCTACCTCCTGATCGGAGTCGTTTATTTGCGACAGGAATAACAATACCGGAAGGATCCCGCCCTGGGGTAAGCCATCGTCGAGTGGAAGTTCGTCGGAGGATGTACCCTGGATACTCACAACCTGGCTGCGTTTCGATAGATATGATTTAAACCAGTTGACTGATGAATTGTCCAGCCCCATGTGTTTCAGTTTCATTAGAACGATGTCATGGTTTACCTTATCAAATGCTTTCTTTAGGTCTATCAGAACCATTCCTGTCAGCTTTCCGAGATCGGCTGCGTTTCGTATGTAATTGTCTAGAAATATTAAACAGGTTTCGGTTGAGTATCCTTTTAAGAATCCTGATTGGAGCTTTGATAAAATCTTACTTGATATATAGTATGAATAGACCTGGTCATATACCACCCGTTCTCGGATTTTGGCGAGGATAGGCAGTAGGGATAGGGGGCGATGGTTTTCTCTCAATATCAGTGAGCCTTTCTTTTTGTGCACAGGTGTTACCTTAGCTAGTTTCAGGGATGATGGGAAAGTACTTGATGCTATGGAGACGTTAACAATGTGCGTGATAGGCTTCGACAATTCCTTGTGGCCATCTTTGTATAGTCTTGCGGGCTGTCCGTCGATTCCAGGGCTTTTATCAGTGTTCAGCTTAGACATGATATCAGATACCTCGTCGGTTGTTGTTTGTTGTATAGAGAAACTATCTCTTTGAATTCCCATCGATTGGTAGTACCGCGCAACCGAATCTTCCCCGAACTGTCCAGATGGCGGGGGCAGCTGGTTAACTAGTTCATTCGCAATTGACGTAAAGAATGTATTAAATGTATCAGCAATTTGTTTTGGTTCGTGTACTAGAGCTCTGCCATTGTGGATTTTTGTTATGGCCGACGACTTGGTTTTCTTTACTGGCATTCCTAGGGACTTTAATGTTTTCCATAGCTTTTTGTGGTCGGTCCTGTTATTTTCGATTTGGGTCCGTATGTAGGCTTTCTTAGCCTCTTTGATGGCGTTAGTGGCAACGTTCCTTTGTTTTTTGAAATCGGTTTCATTTATGACAGTGTGGTTGTGTTTCAGTTTTGAAAATGATTTGTCCCTTACTATTATCAGCTGTAGAAGTTCCGGTGTAAGCCATGGTTCCGAATGTGTCTTGATTCTTTTGGGGCTATTGAATCCAGTATTGAAGTTAGCTGAGTAGTGAGGACGTTGACGGCTGTGTCGACATCAGTAATTAGACTGATATTCGATATAGCATCGTTGCGCGCTATCATATTGGATACGGCTGCGGGGGAATATTCCTTATACAGTACCGCTTTCAAATAACGTCGTATTGGATCCTATTAGGATCCAAGTCACTGATTCACTACTATTGGAGTTAGGATTTAATTGGAAATGAAATATAGCCCAAATTCCAGACTTGGAGGCACTTAGGATTTGACTTGGATTTCATTAGGAATTTACTTGGAAATCGGCGCTTACTTTGATGTCTGGAAGGTGGACTGACTCAGACTATGCTTGTGCTGGTCTACTTCTTCTCTATTCTGTCAATCATTAAGATGTATAGAATGGACTAGACTCAGCATAAAGTTTGCGTAGTGTTCAGTTCATTACATTGAGGTATTGAGGTACTTTCAATTATCACATTGAGGTATGGTTGTCGATGGAACATTACATTCCTACTGTACCTTGTATTGCCAGCCTCTGACGTAAATAATATTTAAAATATAAACTCTAATAGATGAAATCCACACACATCCGCACATAGTTAACGCCCGTGGGCTGCTGGTGGGCTCTGGAATAATTTAAAATCGTATTGAACTTACAAATAAATGTAGGATCACACACTGTATTTATTACTATTGAACATATTTAGAGTAATAAAGAGTTTGTGTTTGTGTAATGTTTGTGTAATTATTAATAGAATAAATATTAGTTTATTTTCATTTATTAGTTTAATTAATAATTAGACAGGAGCTAAAACTGGGCGACTAAATAAATGTATGTAATATTGAATGCTATATTTGCTACACCCACAAAGCACATTACACTCTCCAAGCAGATTCCGCAACATGTCACAATCCGTATCGCTACCACTACGAAAAATAAATGACATAACATCCTACAGGAATTAACAGACCCTTATGAGTTTAGTGGCGGTTTGTAACAAACTTATCCTCTTGGCATATTGATATTAATATTAATTATAAATTATATTTATTATACCATGGAAATGGTAAAATCGCCAGATCTAAAAAGTTCGCACAATAATTTAAATAAAATTATTAAAAGTTTGACGTCCGAATACAATCAGATTACGCTTTAGCAGCCCAACTACTTGTTGAGGCTCACTCAACGTGTTGGCGGGCCTATTTTACACAAGCGGCGTTACCTTTACCGTATGGTAGTTAATGTGTCCAGATGTTGAGTTAAAGCCAGTAGTGTGTACTTTGCATATTTAACATTAGCCTATGGGGAGTATCAGTTGTTGTAAGATAGGTCAGGGGAAGGGAAATACAACTCAACCACTAGACAAAGCGGCTCTCTTTACCACTTTCAGCTATCCCTCGAGGTTGATTGACAGACACTTCTAAGCTTTGATATTTAGCCGCTCTAGGTAGACTTGCATTAGGCAAATTCCAAGTGATTTCCTAAAGGTTATTTATTTCCTATTAGGATCCTATTAGGATCCAATAGGACGTTATTTGAAAGCGTTACTGTAGCTTCTGGCGTTAATTATACGAGGAGGAACTGCATCCGGTTTGACTTTCTTTCTAGTTATATGAACTATGTAGTGGTCGCTGATACCAACCTCAATAACACCATAGTCAGTAACCTTGTCAGCCAATGATGTAGTGTAGATGTGGTCTATGAGGGTTGCTGTTGTGTTGGTTACACGAGTGGCCTCCTTGATGATCTGTTTTGCACCAACCGAGTTGCAGTAAGAAATGACTACATTTTTGTCCCCAATCTGTCTGGGGTCATTCGATAACATATCGACGTTCACATCACCCAGAATGAAAATTTCGCGTAGTTCACCGATGCTTCCAATTCCTGTTTCTAGAGTGTTGAAGAAGTGTGTAACTGAAGATGATGGTGGACGATAAACCGAGCCGATTAGGATTCTAGGTGTTTGTGGGAGTAAGAGAAAACCAAACAGTCCTTCAATATCCAGATTATTTAGTGTATCACAGGGTTCCAGTGTTAGATTATTTTTCGTACAGATAGCTACACCTCCGTGTCCATTTTCTATTCTGTCTTTCCTTGTGACATAGTATCCGGATATCTCTATCTCAGTTCAACCATTTCCCCCAGGCTCCGGGCCGCCGCTAAACCCAGATCGCAATCCTCGTCGATTCGCCCTGTCGTCGACGTAAGTCGAACTCTTTTCACCCCACCGCACTCCAAGGTCTGAAGGTGAGAGGCCGGAGTGAGGCATGAGGAACTTGGCAGTGGCCCGCATTACGATCCGACCACCCGCCGAATTCCCAGTGTAGTAAATAGAATCATACTGACAAGCAAGCAATTCCGTAGTATTTATTCCTCCGTTAATCACATCTTGCTGTCTTGTATCTTGATGCAACTCGGCTGCTCGGGTTCAGATACAACGGACTGTCGGAAGCGTTTCAGACAGTAACTGAGAGATGGAGCGACATTTGTGGATATTTCAGATGGTTTTATAATAAATAAGGGGATTCAACCATTCAATGTTAAAACGAATGGATCATTCCAAACCCCAATATACCTAACAGTATATAGCTTAGGCTGTTAGTTAGGCACAGTTTAGTTATATCAGCACAGTCAGCCTACGATAATTTTGAAGGCTAGGTCCTTGTCATGGCCTGTTGTTTAGATGGCCTTGGGCCTACCCTTACGGTGGCCCATAACTGTCACAGGATATAAAAAGGAACGGCAGAAATTAAAAAGCCACGGCAGAAATTAAAGAAGCTACGGCAGAAATTAAAAAGCCACGGCAGAAATTAAAAAGCCACGGCAGAAATTAAAAAGCCACGGCAGAAATTAGAGAAGCTACGGCAGAAATTAAAAAGCCACGGCAGAAATTAAAAAGCCACGGCAGAAATTAAAGAAGCTACGGCAGAAATTAAAAAGCCACGGCAGAAATTAAAAAGCCACGGCAGAAATTAAAGAAGCTACGGCAGAAATTAAAAAGCCACGGCAGAAATTAAAAAGCCACGGCAGAAATTAAAGAAGCTACGGCAGAAATTAAAAAGCCATGATTATTACTATACATAATCATAACATTTCCGTGGGTATTGTAACGTAGGCCTACTACAACAGTAGTACTACAGTACATTCAGTATAACAATAATGTTAAGTCTTACGCAGACAGTACAACATACAGTATTATTGGCAGACACTGCCCATTGCAGTACAATATGCCTGGATGTTGTGAACTGATATCATTCTATTTTAATGCTGGGTTTTCGTACAACGATATCATCAATTTTTTGAGTTTATCAGGAATTGAAATAAGCTACAGCACGCTTTTACGAAAACTTGCAGATTATGGATTGTCGAGAAGAAATCCCGTAACGCAATATTTGAAAGACGGTGTTTCGGAAAGGATAATGGAACTTCTTAATGGACCTGATTCTGCAGGGGGATATCGAACTGTGTGGCATACCCTACAATTGGAGGGCATTAGCATCCCGCGCTCTCTTGTAGAAGAACTGCTCAGAACTTTAGATCCCGAAGGTACTAATTTACGAAAGCGTCATAAGTTAAAGCGACGTCACTACTACACACCTGGACCGAACCATAGTTGGCACATGGATGGCTATGATAAACTCAAGCCATGGGGTTTTCCCATCCACGGGGCAATCGACGGGTTTAGTCGTAAGGTGTTGTGGTTGAGCGTCTTGAAGTCAAATAACTCTCCCGATGCGATTGGTCATTTGTATATGGACTGCGTGCGCTCATATGGTTATCCCTGCAAATTGATAACAGACCTGGGGACTGAAAATGGGATCGCAGCATCGCTGCAAACATTTCTTAAACAAGACATGGATTCCCATAAATATGTGAGTTCTCCTAGGAATCAACGTATCGAGGCCTGGTGGGCCCAACTATCTAAGAACAGATCAATTTGGTGGAGGTATTTTTTTACAGATCTTGAAGCACGAACAATTATTGACACATCATCTGAACTTGCAATGGAATGCTTGTGGTTCGTTTTTTCTCCTATCATTCAGAGTGATTTGGACAAAGTGAGGATTGCATTGGAATACGCACTATATAAGGAAATCCCAATATTCCGCAGTTCATGGCAGACCTGGACAGTATATACTACTTATGTGAAGAAAACTTTTCTGAACATATTCTTCCGAGAGATGGTGTCTTTATTGCGAACAATGTTCTTAAAGAGCAAAGATATTGTACATACGTAACATACGTACTTTTTATGCCTGGTAAACCAACTACAGAGTACTTTACGGGAAAAATAAGGAAAAATAACCGGACAATTCAGCAAAAGCTTTTACAAATATATTTTACTTCCCATCCCTGCGCGGATTGTTTTTTAATAAAGGATGTGTGCGGGTGTTTTATATTTTATGTAAATGATTTTTACGAAACATCCTCTTACCTCTATTTTATTTACCAGGATTTGATCATGATCACAATCACGATCACGATCACAATCATGATCAAATAAGACGGTGATTATAAACCTATCATTATTCATTGGTTTGTGCTTTTGTCCAGTCAACCATTTTAATATTCCAGCGGGACTCATATCTACTTTG